>JAKCPI010004459.1:0-13972 GCA_023213315.1 Euborellia annulipes | reverse complement strand
ACTACCACACCTTTCTTTAGGATTTTTGTGTTTTTTATATTAAGAGAAATAAAACAGGTAGATTAAAATAATATAAATTTATTAAAAATGGTTTTAAAAATGATTAATGACAAATAATAGTAATTGACGAATAAGATGTAATTATAAGAATTTTAATTAAACTGAGAAAAGGAGCAAACAATAATAATAAAAAGAAAAACAAAAACATAAGAGGTTTATTCTTAAAACTAAATTCAATTGGCCAATGAATGATAGAATTTAATATTTGTAACGTTACGGTTGGAGCTCAACAAGTTGACGAAGACAAATCCAAGGCAGAAGAAGATGATACCAACAGAGGTCCAGCGAAAACATCCAAGTCTCTCAGGCAACACAGGAGACATGAATAGTAGATCAGTTTGATGCAAAGACAAGTGTAAGTGCATCGGAACAAACAAAAAACGATAGCTATCTCAATGGTTCAAGTGCAAACGAAGCAAAAGGTTCCAGTGCAAACAAAGCAATGGCTTCCCAGCGAGTTCTTCTTTTCTTCCCCCTCCCGGGTTGAAAGCGTGCCTCCCTCTCTCATGCCAAGCGACGGGTGTCAAAAGTTCCCGCTGAATGGCAGCACTAATCCGTTTTTTCCGAGGGTCATTTGAACTCCAAACGGGGCGTAAACATCCTCCCCCCGGTGAACCGCAGGTTCGCAACCAAGGGATTAGTGGTGAATCACGAAGGCGTTTTGTTGGTATCCACTTCTAGTAAACGAGAGATACTAGAAGCGATGACGAGATTGGGCGCTGGCGAGACGAAAAGATGGGCACGGAGATTCATAGCGAGGAGCTCGAAGACAAAAGGGGACCCCAAGGCGTGAGGTGCCTTGAGGCGGGGGTACAAGGGTATCCCCCTGATGGTACCGTGACCCTGGCAAGGGACCCTTCTCTGGGTTGCTATGACTCCCGGGCCAGAGTCAAACCCATGGCTAGCCTACGTCAGGAGCGCCAATACCTGAAGTGAGACTATCCCAGACGGGAGTTCTCACCGGCGAACGTATGGTCTATTCAAATGGGTGTTGCAAGGGGGTAGTAAAAAGGGAACACAAGCACTTTTCACTTCACTAAGCTTAAAACTAAGTTACACAGACTTAAATATAAAATATGAAATATACAGAGTACATATAAATTTGAAAAAGGAAGAAGAGAGAAAAAAAAAGGTAAGAAAAAAAGTATTAAAGAGGCAAAGGAGAGATCTTGAGTATTGGTCGCGTGATTTCTCCTTGGGCAGTTTTCAACTTTACCACCCTGGTCAAACCATCGGGACCGGGGCAAAGTTGAAGGATTCTCCCCATCATCCAATGTTGAGGGAGCGGGGATTTATCTTTTACCAATACAAGCTGATCCAATTCCAATGGAGGAGATTGCAAATGCCATTTAGGACGTTTTTGCAATTGAGTCAGATAATCTTCCTTCCATCTTCTCCAAAAGTGAGACGTCATCATGGCGACTCCTTTCCAACGGTCGGTCATGGATAGGTCGGAAGCATTATCCTTATCAGGTAAGTCTACTAATGGGGACCCTCGGATAAAATGTCCGGGGGTCAAAGCTTCATAAGAATCAGGGTCGTTAGATGCGGGACAAAGAGGTCGCGAATTGAGAATGGCTTCTATACGAGTAAGGAATGTGTACATTTCTTCAAAAGTAAGAATGGTTTGACCGAGAACACGTTTCAGGTGAAATTTCACGGATTTCACTCCAGCCTCCCAGATCCCTCCAAAAGATGGGGCATAAGGGGGAATGAATTTCCAGGAAATTCTATTCTCTTTCAAATAATGAACGATGTCTCGTTCGGCAAACTGAGTCAAGAGAAAATGGAAATCTGAATTTAACTTTCTATTCGCTCCGAGAAAGGTGGTTCCATTATCGGAATGAATTTCTCGGGGGCATCCACGTCGAGACACAAATCGTTGAAGGGCGAGTAAAAAGTGAGAGGTGGTCAGATCGGATACTAATTCTATATGAATAGCCTTAGTGGCAAAGCAAACAAATAAAGCGGCGTACGCTTTTACAGGCTTAGCACCTCGAGAGCGTTTTATGTAAACTTGCAGAGGGCCGAAAAAGTCAACTCCAGTAATAGTGAAAGGAGGAGAAATATTAATTCTGGTAGGTGGGAGATCTGACATCTGTTGAGTCATTCCTTTAAATTTTCGTTTAGCACAAGTTAGACACTTAAAGACAATGGACCTAAACAGTTTCCTACCATGAAGGATCCAAAGTGTGCGAGAGATCAAAGATTGTAAGAGTTGTGCTCCACAATGAAAATATTTCTCATGGATATAACGGACGTAAGAATGAATGACTGGATCTGTTCGAGGTAAAATGAGAGGAAATTTTTTATTAAAAGACAAGTTAGAGTGGCGAAGACGTCCACCAACTCTAATGAGACCATTCTTATCTAAAAATGGATTTAGGTTGAGTAATGGGCTCGACTTATTCAAAGGGGAATTATTGTTTAGCGAGCTAAGTTCGAGATGGAAGTGTTTTCCTTGGATAAGGGAAAAAATAAGAATTTCAGATTGATTATAATCCTCAATAGAGATCTTATCTAATGTGGCGAGAGTACGATTTAGTTTGGCTTTTAGAAATTGGACAAATTTACGAAAAACCACTACGAAACTTAAAAGTTTTGGAAACGACGAGAACCGATCAAATAAGGAAGTGGAGACAGCGACACTGCAGTAAACCGATTTATTCTCTATCTCAGGTAACTCTACTAGTGAGAGATCCGGAGTTTCAAAAGAAAGATTTTCAAATAATTTAATTGGACCCAGTATCCAATTGGATGAAAGGAGTTCCGAGACTGTTAAACCGCGAGAGCAATGATCGGCTGGGTTGTCGGAGCTGGCGACATGATGCCAAGTTGCATCAGGGAGTAAAGACGAGATGTCACTAATTCTATTTGCGACAAAGGTCTTAAACGAATGAGAGGGGCGACTAATCCAAGATAAAGCGATTTGGGAATCCGAAAAACAAACAATGCCATCAACAGCAAAGTCAAGTGAAGCTCGAATGAAAGCAATACTCTTGGCGAGCAGGTGAGCGGCGAGGAGTTCCAGGCGAGGAATAGATATAGTTTTCAAGGGGGCAACCCTAACCTTAGAAAACAGAATAGAACTGGAACGGAAAAGATTGTGCTCATAAGAGCAGAGATAAATAACACAGCCATAGGCTTTTTCGCTGCTATCGCAGAAGCCAAAAAGCCTATGAGAAGTGGCCATCGGATCGAAAACACATCGATTAAAAGAAAGACTTTCTAAAAGCGAGATTTGATTCCTGAAATCCGTCCAATGTATTTGGAAAGATTCCGGGACCGGATCGTCCCATGCGAGCGATAATGACCAGAGATGTTGAAAGATGATTTTAAATCTTACAATTATGGGGTTTAAAAATCCTAGGGGGTCGAATATTTTTTGAAGTTCACTAAGCAAACCTCGTTTCGTGAAAGTAATCATCTTGGGCAAAACAAACGAGAACGAAAAAGAATCAAGAGCAGGGTTCCATTTCAACCCTAAAATGGATGTAGATGTTGTAAAGTCAAGGGAAGTCTTGTCACAAGGCAAAATGTTCAAATCCTTTAACGAGTCAACTATTTCTAAGTTGTTAAAGGACCATTTGTCTAAATTGAAATGGGCATCGTTGAGGATATAGATTATATTCCTTATTAACTCTTCTAAATGTTCCAATTTATTAGATCCAATAAGGAAATCGTCTAGATATGTTTTGTTCTTAATAGCGTACGAAGCTTCAGGAAATTTTTGGGCAAAGATATCAGCGAGATAATGTAGGGAACGAATTGCTAAATAAGGACTGCAAACGAGTCCGAACGGTAATCTAGTGAATCGATAAGTTCGTAAAGGTTCATTTGGAGAGTCTCTCCATACGAAACGTAAATAATCTCGATGGGACGGATCGATTTCTATTTGTAAAAACATGCCAACGATGTCCATGGTCGCGACATATTTATAGGAGCGGTAGTTAGTTAAGAGCAAGCGAATATCTGTTTGGAGAGTATCTCCAGGGTCCAAAAGATCATTGATCGAAACGTTAGAGGAACTAGGGGCAGAACCGTTAAAAACAATGCGAATGGATTTCTGATCCCTTTTCATTACCCCGTGATGAGGTAAGTAAAACGTATGGTCCGGAGTGAGAAAGGAATTATCTTCCCAGACAGGTTCAATATGGTCTTGAGATAGATAATTTTCCATCGAGTTAATGTAAAGATTTTTATACTGGTTATTTTTCAAAAACTGATTTTCTAATCGCCTATATTGGGAAACAGCCTTTTGTTTGGAATGGCCAAGGGAGGCAGTATCCTTGACGAAAGGCAACGGTAGACTTATTCGACCATTCTCCGAGCGACGAATATTTTTCAAGAAAAAGGTTTCGCTGGGGGTAGGGGGTTTGTCCGCTGCCGGATAAACCATTTCTTCAAAGTCCCAGAATGTTTGACACGGTAACTCCGTAGCATCAGCGTCTATTTCCAAACGATACATAGAGGGGGTGTAATCATTAGAAGGGTATTGTGGGTCGGATTCTCCCATGACAATCCAGCCTAACAGCGAATTAAATAATGAACAACGGCTACGAGGATTGGAGACCTTTTCCCCAGTATAGATTTTTGCACAGGCAGCTGTGCCCAAAATAATGTCGATAGGATGTGGGCGATCAAAGCAAGGATCGGCTAAGCAGTATCTTTGGTTGAGATTTAGATCACTGTTAACCGAAACTCTAGGGACATTTAGAGAAATTTCTTTAATAACATGAAATTCTATGTTAAATAAAAACGACGAGTCTAATGTAGTGTGGATATCAATGGGGCAAGAACCATTAATATTTGCGAGTAAAGTGCCGGATAATCCCTTCAAAGGTATTTTTTGTGGATATGGTTTTAAGCCTAAGTGCTTAACAAGACAGCTGGAAATGATCGAAATGTCACTACCATTATCCAGGAGACATCGGACCCGAACCAGGGTACCGTTATTCGCCCGTAAAAACGCATAGGCTGTCGGGAGAACCGGTATGGATTGGGTAGCTACACTATTTATCTGGCACGATATTTTGCTGGTCTCCTTTGGTACCTCCTTCGGGGTCTCCTTAAATTTAGGAGGGCCAGAAGGGGCGGATAAGGAGGAGCTAGGTTGATTTGTGTCCCGATGCAAGGATGTATGATGAGGCCCCTTGCACCTATGGCAAGAGGTTGATCGGCAATCAGAAATAAAATGACTAGGTGAGAGACATTTTATGCAAAGCTTAAGTTTACGGACTTCCGCTAAACGGTCCTCATGTTTTAGTTTGAGAAATCGTTCACATTTATATAAGGGGTGTTCCCCATTACACATCTTACATCGAGAAGAGCTGAGTATGGTGTGGGCTTTTATACTTCGGGGGGGATGATTTGGTTTACTTATCGTTTTGCTGGCATTCTGGCATGCGAACGACTTGGTTTCAAGAAATTTAAGAAGTGCTTTATATGAAGGAACTTCATTATCTGGTTGGGTTATAAACCATTGTTCAAGGATTGGAGCCTCCAACCTATTCATGACCAACTTTAAAATTACTAAATTCAAAATGTCCAACTTGGCATCAATGGAAGTTAAATTTAGAAAAATATCGTTCACTTGTGTGCAAAATGACGTAACTGATTGAGCATTTTGAACCGAAATATTCGGAAGTTTGAATAACTTCTCGACCAAACTCAAAAGAATCTCTCTCTTGCGGTCATATTTCTCTTTCAATATATCGAGACAAATCTGATAATTATCATCCGAGATTTCATAAGATTGGATGAGAGCCAATGCCTCATCTTTTGTGCTCATACGAAGGTAATGCATTTTCTGACTATTAGAAAGATTGGTCCTGTTCCCCACCAAAGAATTAAATAAATTATAAAACGATCTCCATGAGGCATAATTTCCCCGGAAAATTGGAATTTCAATTTTTGGCAGAGGATCCTGATAATTCTGAACAAGGGTCTTTGCAGGACCCGAAACGTCGGTTTTCAATTTTGACTTTGTTAAATTTAATTCGGACTTAAATTCAGTTAATACGGCAAAATGATCATCTAATGTATTTAAAATTGTTTTCCCTTGTTCATTATTATCCAAATCGTCTTGAATGACCAACCCTTCTAATTCTTTGATAGAGTTCAATAAATTTTTAATCTCAGTTAAGCCTTCTTCAATTGAAAAAACATTTATAAATTCGCTTAATTCATAAAAAACTTTAAATTTTTGAACTCCTCTATTTATCAATCTTAAGGCTCTGTCTACATTTTCCATAATGAAAAGGATTTAATAATATATCAAGGTTAAAAATAGTAAATATTATCTTAATTTTCTAAGAACATATTAAATAAATCCACAACAAAAGATATATTCTCTTTTAAGAAAAGAAATAAAAAGTTTTCTTTTTAAACAAAAAAAAAACTTATATAAAATTTTCGATATATTTTTTTTTTTCTCAAAATGTTTAATTAAAATTCCCAACAAATTTCGACTGACTCCAATTTCAATTCAGAAGATTAATTCTTTATCTAATTTATAAATCACGTCGGGGTCACCATGCAATTTGAGTATGTTAACGCCAAAATGGTCCTTGGGGGGAATAATCGTCCCCTAGGAACGAGATACTCAAAATTGAAATAGCAGTTGGTCATTAATGACCAACTACCACACCTTTCTTTAGGATTTTTGTGTTTTTTATATTAAGAGAAATAAAACAG
Source organism: Euborellia annulipes (assembly GCA_023213315.1). Lineage (NCBI taxonomy): Eukaryota > Metazoa > Arthropoda > Insecta > Dermaptera > Anisolabididae > Euborellia > Euborellia annulipes. The sequence continues at coordinate 7,216 of JAKCPI010004459.1, read as the reverse complement.
GTAGATTAAAATAATATAAATTTATTAAAAATGGTTTTAAAAATGATTAATGACAAATAATAGTAATTGACGAATAAGATGTAATTATAAGAATTTTAATTAAACTGAGAAAGGAGCAAACAATAATAATAAAAAGAAAAACAAAAACATAAGAGGTTTATTCTTAAATAACTAAATTCAATTGGCCAATGAATGATAGAATTTAATATTTGTAACGTTACGGTTGGAGCTCAACAAGTTGACGAAGACAAATCCAAGGCAGAAGAAGATGATACCAACAGAGGTCCAGCGAAAACATCCAAGTCTCTCAGGCAACACAGGAGACATGAATAGTAGATCAGTTTGATGCAAAGACAAGTGTAAGTGCATCGGAACAAACAAAAAACGATAGCTATCTCAATGGTTCAAGTGCAAAACGAAGCAAAAGGTTCCAGTGCAAACAAAGCAATGGCTTCCCAGCGAGTTCTTCTTTTCTTCCCCCTCCCGGGTTGAAAGCGTGCCTCCCTCTCTCATGCCAAGCGACGGGTGTCAAAAGTTCCCGCTGAATGGCAGCACTAATCCGTTTTTTCCGAGGGTCATTTGAACTCCAAACGGGGCGTAAACAACTTAATATGAAATAACTTAAACATTTATAAGTAAATTTAACACAAATCCATATCATTTAAAAAAAATAATTAAAATTTAATACAAAGACAAAAATGTCGAAATTCTTTTATTAACGTCAAATTTTTAAAATTATCTTTCCATTTCAGTTTTTCTCTGTCTATTTTATTGGAAATTCCTATATAAACAAAAATTTTAATTAAAATCCAACTAAATATATCGAGATTATGTTGATTTGTCACTCAAATTTTAAAATCGACATTTTTGTCTTTATTTTATTTAAATTGTATTAAATTGATTAAAATGATTTGTATTTGTGTTAAATTTACTTAGAAATGTATAAGATATTTCATATTAAATATTTTTTAAATTAGAGTATCCTTAAGAAAGTGTGAATGTTAAAAATAAAAAAGAAGAAACAAAATGTTACGTTTTCTTTGAAACGCAGTCTATTATAAAATAGTTTTTATAGGTTTATGTCTATGCGTTCTAAAGTCGGAGCTAAGCGCCTTAGAGATAGGCAGCCTAAGTGAATTTTTTCCTCTAGATATTGTTAAAACAATGTTCAGGAGTTGCTGAAAGAAGAATTCAATCAAAATAGAATAGGAATAAGCAATGAGAACATATTTATATTTTGTTACCATGGCAACGATTTCTCCTATCTTTCCTATTAAGTTCAAGAGTAAAGTGGTCTTCACAAGATTTCAGTGGCAAAATGAGAATATACATTTTAAAGAGCATCGAAAAAATAATTGATTTTTGATTTTTGATCAAAATCGTTATAGCAAATTTAGATAAAATCGAAAAAAAACAAACTGAAAAGTACATCAGTAAAGTACTAGTATTTTTCGGCCGAATTTGATTAAAAGCTTATTTTCACGCTCTAGGAGGGTGCCAAACTTAAATATAAAATTTCAACCTCCAAGCTCAATTCATTCATGCTTAAAATTGAACCCAGACAGACAAACAGACAGACCATGTCGCGAAAACCACTTTTTTGGATTCCGGGAACCTCAAAACGTGTATATCCATCAAAATCTCGACATCGAATTTTTGACATGAATCCAATACTTTCTCTAATATATGTATATTAACATATACATATAGGTAAGAGAAAGTAAAAATATTTTTTCTTTATTGCTTTTGGCTGCCTTGATCTCCTAACTGCCCTTTATACGTACATTCAGCCACCGCGCTCGAAAAAAAATAAATAAAATAGATTTTCTTGGCAAATATTCCTTCCTTCCATTCAGCCAGCCAGCCAGCATTGCAGACACATACATCTGCAGCTGATACATGAACAGACAGACGGACGGACGGACGGACGGACCCAATGCAAAAACAAGACAATAAATTAGCTCGGATGTTTTATGTCCCTGTGTCGATGTGTAGGTGGGGGTAGGATGACCCTAGAGCTTAATTCCATTTGTTTTAAGCCCCACACGCGCTCGGGCGCCAAAAACTAATTCCTGTTTTTGGACACTCTCTCTCTATGCCACACTAATTGTCTTGATCTTTAAAAACGAAATTTTATAAATAAATGGGTATGGCGCAAGTGTGTGTGTATGTGCGTGAACTTCTTATGTGGGAAATTGAATTAAATTCCTTACAGAATTCCTTCCAATTACAGAGAAAGTAGAAAAAAAGAAATATTAATTGAGGAACTTTCTTGGCATTTTTTCATTTTTCGAATGAGACACCAATAAAACGAGTATTTCCATTAATTTTTTAAACAATCACATATATAGATAAGAGAAAATAAAAAAAAAATTTCTACTTCCCATGTGTGTATTTATGATCAACTTTATTTTTCCATTTTCCATTCACTCCGTTAGTTTGACAACATGTTATGCAACTTGCTGTGAAACAAATTGCCGACGAAATATTAGTTCAATAATTTTTTTATCGTACAATTAAAGATAAGCAAAAACAGCAGTAAGTTCTGATATTATCAAGATTCGCAGGAACTTTGCAGCCAGGAGATTAAATAAAAATCTTTTATTTATTTATTTATTCACAATTCCCAAACAGACTGCTGTCCATTAATTTGGGAAACAACAATACAAAAAAAAAAAAAAAAAAAAAAAAAATCACATCATAGTATACATAAAAATCACAACAGACAAAATTCAAAAAAAAAAAAAAACTTCATATAACAAAAGCATTTCCTCCAGAAAGACAACACATCATCAATTCAAAAAAAAAAAAAGAAACATCACATCATAAAAAAATTAAAAAAAAAAAAAAAATCACGTTATCAAAAGTAAAAGCATAATAAAATAAAAATACATACAGAAAAACAACACAATTCAAAAAAAAAAAAAAATCACAATAAATATCACATAAAAAAAATCGCAAAATATCACATCATTTGATAAAATATATACACATCACAAAAATATCACACTATTTGAAAGAAAGAAAAAAATATCACAAAAAACATCACATTGTTTTTAAAAAAATCTCACAGAAATATCACATTTCAAAAAAAAAAAATCTGGTGTGACTGGCGCACAGCACACAACTTTCTCTTACCTTCGGTAATCGAAAGTTGTGTTCTGTGCTTGTCACACCTGATTTTTTGTGTCGACATATATTTAGTTCCCGGCAGTACGGAACATTTGAATTCAGATGTAAAATTTATAAGTATGGGAAAATATTTATATTTTGTTACCATGGCAACCATTTCTCCTATCTTCCCTATGAAATACAAGAGTAAAGTGGTCTTCAGAAGATTTCAATTGCAAAATGAGAATATACATTTGAAAGAGCATCTAAAAAATAATTGATTTTTGAATTTAAAAAAAAATCGTTGGAGCAAATTTTGAGAAAATCGAAAAAAACTGAAAAAAAGTACATCAGTAAAGTACTAGTAATCTTTGGCCGATTTTGATTAAAAGCTTATTTTTCCGGTCCCGGGGCGTGTTTAACTTAAATATAAAATTTCAACCTCGTAGCTCAATTCCTTCATCCTTAAAATTGAACACACACCCACACACACACCCACCCACCCACCCACACACACACACACAGACAGACCATGTCGCGAAAACCACTTTTTTGGATTCAGGGGACCTCAAAACGTGAAGATCCATCAAAATCTCGACATCGAATTTTTGACATGAATCCAATACTTTCTCTCTATATATATATTACATATATACATAGGTAAGAGAAAGTAAAAATAAAATAAAATAATAACAATAATTGTATTTGAACAAATGGCACACAAAAAATAAAATATTACGTCAAATAAAATAAAATAAAAACATCCATAGAGGATTTCATATAGAAGATTCCTCTGCCTCGAATTAAAAAGATTGAACAAATATATCCAGGAGGACAACAGCTCATGAGAATTTAATTTTTGCCGACGTTTCTGTCGCCGATCACCTCCTACATCATCGGAGACCTCCGGGTAGGATAATATGTTGGTACAAATCAAAGTAAAAAGAAATTGTATATTTAATTGCAATGAATATTAAAATACCTATGATCGTGTATAATTGATAATGCCCTGATGAAGGTCGTGATTGAAGACCGAAACATCGGAAAATTTATCTCCTGGCTGCAAAGTCCCTGCGAATCTTGATTAAATATCCACAGGCATAAAACATCAAGTTCTTGAAAAAAAAAAAAAAAAAAAAAAAACAATGATGACTAAGAAAAAAATTCAGTTTTAGAGTTACTACCCAAAAATAATAATTTTTCAAGGTGTTTCCCTGTTAAACACTCTTATAATAAAAATTAGAATACATCGGTACAAATCATTCCACTTATTTCTATTATAAATAAGAACAAATGTACTTAAATGTTCTTCCGACCAATCTAATCATATCGTACATGGACCGAGTATTTTTGACTGATACTTACTTGGTACTCGATTCCAAAAGTACTTGGTATCGAAAGAAAAGTAAGTACTTATTTAGTATTTACTCGTATAGTTTCATCCCTAGTTCAACTTCACTTCAAAAATAGCACAAAGCACGTGAAGAGAGAAATTTCAAAATAAAATACACTAGCATCTCACCTTTAATTTGAAAACGAAATTAAATAAAATAAAAAAAAATCAATGTCATTCGAATGATATTTATATAAAATTGAATGAATATAGGTGAGTGAGTGGAGGTCGTTAGAGGGAAAAAAATTTTTTTTTCCCAAGGTAAAGATAGAAATATAGAGCGATCGTCGGTGGCGGGGTAGCATTTAAATAAATAAAAAGAGGAAATTAGATTTATTAAAGTGAGAGGCTCTTCAATTTCCGACAAAAGAATTTTTTTTTCACATCCACTTTTTGATTGAGTGTGTAGTGGAAAAATAAAAAATAATTTTTTTTTTTTGTTTTGAATCAATCATTTGTGTAGAGTGAGTGTATTTAAAAAACTTTATTTCAAATAAATAAATAAATGAGATGTCCAGCTGGCTCGGGCCCGCCTGCGCCGGACCCTCGCCTTTTCTTAATCAAGTGCCGAAATTTTTCAGTCAACTTGTTTCAGAAAATTAATACATAGCTGGTTTAAAAAAAATAACACTCTCTTATCTTAAAAAAAATATTTTCTTAAGGTACGTGTACACTGTAGATTTTTTTGCTAGATTTACTCTAGCTAGAGTTATATGAGACTCAATCTACAAATGGACACACACACCAGCACTTTAACTAGATTAAGTCTAAGATCTAGCGAGATTGACATAAATCTAGCTAGAGTATCAGTGGACACACCTCCGAGACTTTGTCTCTAAAGTGATCTCGCTCTATTTGACTGATTAAATAGAGCAGTTGCTCTAGCTGCTTTTGGCAATCTGAAATGAGTGTTTTTTTTTTACCTTATTATTGGTTCTATCTCTTTTACTAAACGATCATAGTCTTTAGGGCACATACCTTAAATGTTTTGAAGTCGTCATTATGAATTTCTTTCAAAAGATCAGTAAATATTTGTCTTTCTAACCTAACTTCTAACACACTTCGTTTCTTTTTTTCATAATTAATAATATTTCATTATTAATTTTATTTTTCAATCATATCAATAATTAAAAGGAAATTGGGGGTTCGATTGTTGTCTTGTTGATCGAAGGACGCTATTAAATTTCGCCGTGAATTTTCTTAAAAATTGTTTATATTTAATACTATTTATTGAGTGTCTTATTTCAATTATTAAATTGCCACTTATTAAGCTTATAAAAGTGATAATTTTTCGGAATTTAATTAATTAGTTTGCCTTGGGTTGAATATTATTCAGCCCAATGGCAGACACACGGACTAACCTAAATGATAATGTGCTAGAAAACGTGAACTTAAGTGGAGTGATTGGAAGTGCGTTTCAGATTTTAAATGAAGATCCTAATAATGTTGTTTATGAAAATGAACCAATTAAGAGAGGTACGGACACTACTAAAAGAAAATTTGATTCAGCTGATGAACATGAAAATGAATATGTCAATAAGGTTAGGTTAACAATGGCCGAACCTGAGAAGCAAGGGACCAATTTGCCTCCCAAAGACCAGGCATCAAGCTCTCAATCAATACACACCAATGGATCTCAACAAGAGGCAAGTGAAATAAATTCAAATAATTTACCAAAACGCCCGCCGTACTACGTGGCGTGTAAAGACAATATCTATAATTCTCAAGATAAAGGCCCCTTTGTGCTTTATGTAGAGAGTATAAACTCATTTTTGAAAATTCATCCTATGTCCTTGGGCAAACTAATTCGAGAGAATTGCCTTCATATCTACAAAGACATCTTTTCCATTTCTAAAATTGACAAATTTAAAATTAAAATAATATTAAGTAAATTTAACTATGCAAATGATTTGAAAAATGAATCTATTTTTAAAAATAATAATTTAATTTGCTATGTTCCAACGTTCATGCTTACTAAAAAAGGGCTTGTAAGAGACGTGGATTATAGCCTCTCGGACCAAGAAATTTTGGAGTTTATAGATGCAGCAGGGCAAGAAGTTTTATCTGCAAGAAGAATTTTCAAGAAAAAAGGGAACGAATCGGTTCCAACGCCACTCGTTATTTTACAGTTTAGAGGTCAAAGCCTCCCTAAGGAAATAAAACTTTTGAATGTGATGTGTAAAGTGGACCCATTCATAGAGAAGGTGAGTCAGTGTAGAAGATGTTTAAGGTATGGTCATTTAGAATCTAGATGCATGTATCCACACGACCAAAGATGTCCTAGATGCGGTGGTAAAAATCATTTGATTAGTGATTGTCCTAATGATATTTGCTGTGTTTATTGTAAAAGGGCTCATCTAGCCACTGACCAAAGGTGCCCCGAATTCGAAATTCAAGTAAATATTAGAAGTATTATGTCTGAAAATAACTTTTCATTTCTAGAGGCAAAAAAACATTTACTTAATAAAGACTCTTACTCTTCTAAAATTAATCAAAAAAGTGAGCTTGCATCTTATTTAAATAATTTTCCCCCACTAACAGTAAGTCAAAAAGGGCTCAGAAATTTTTTGAGATTCCTACTATTAATTCTTATGCTTTTACTAATAAAAATAATAACAAATATTATTATTATGAAAAAAAGAAACAGTGTGTAAAAGGTGTTTAAAGTTAAGAAAACAAAATATTTTGTCTTTTGAAAGAAATTCATAATGA
>JAKCPI010004456.1:0-28258 GCA_023213315.1 Euborellia annulipes | reverse complement strand
ACACACAAAATCTGGTGTGTCAGGCACAGAACACAACTTTCAATTACCGAATGAAAGAGAAAGTTGAGTTTTGTGCTTGTCACACCAGATTTATTAATTTTCTTAGACTATAAAAAAACTAAAAGGGGCATTTTTTTAGAAACCAAAGTCTATGTTTATTATTTCAATAAAAACTGGCTCTTGGCTAAATTTGATAAAATTTGAAGAAACCTTATAATTCGGTAATGAGGCTATTTAGACCCCCCACTCAATTATTTCAATTGCTTGGTATCAATTGAAATAAATTTCTTGCCTGGGGCGGATGCGAACCCTCGACTTCTAATGCTCTACCTCTGTGCCATAGGTTCAGGTAAATTGGGTAAAATTACAGTATACAGTATAACTCGTTAGAGAGAATTCTTATCAACAAAGATCATAACAGAAGGGGGGCTATTGTTAAAAAAATAGAGAAAAACCCTAAAAATTTTCAAATTTTTATGCTTTTTCCTGCACACCTGTTCAATGATGGACAAAAGATATTCAAAAAATTGAAAATACTAGATAGTTTGGTTAAAAAACTGACATGCTAATAAATATTCAAAAGGTAAGTGAATATAGACAATACATGGCAAAACGTAAAACCCTCAGTAACATCCAGTGGCGTAATTTCAACTTTTTCTTGGGGGGGCAAATTTTTTGTTGGGGACAACATTTTTTTTCTTAAAATGTACTTACAAAAAATAGGTACTCGAATTTGGCCAAAAGACATGTAATTTAATTAATTTTTTAATTTTTTGTACAGTTTATATACTGGTAGACATATTTTGAAATATTTTATTTAAGAATAAAAATAAAATTTTATAAAAATCAGAGCCCTGATTGGCAGGGGAGCATTCACCCCCCCCCCAATGACGTCACTGATAGCATCTATAACGACTCATAACATTTATCAAATTAAATAACTTTCCATTATTATTTCGACACAAGTCAATATTTTCGACTTTGTGCGATTCCTACACTATTAGTGATCCAGGGCGGTAAAAAAAATTTTTTTTTTTTTTTAAACATTCACACTTTTTTCTCATTCACACTTCACATTCACACTGTCTTTTCGGCAACTTAGGCCATATAAGACTTTGACGATAACCGTTATTTATGAATTTATTTATATTAGGGTCCGAGGCATTCTTATTTAAGCCATTTTGGTATCCAATTGGCTTAAATAAAATCATCGGACTACCTGGGGCCCGAACCCGCGATGTTTGGTTTACGAGGTTAGCACGCTAACCTCTACGCCATGCCCCGAGGGCAAAAAAAAATGCAAGAGAGAAAAAATAAAAACAAAAGCCAGTTATGAAGAGAGACGAGAAAAAATTTGTTCATCAAAGGTTAACATTTTTTTGATATATCAACGATGTAAATAAAATATTATATATAAGTGTATTATATTATAGCGAAAAAGTATTTTTCTCTTTTTTGCCTCCCTATCTAAGTAACGTTTCGGTTGGTTTTGCTTAAAACTTTGCTGTCCATTCAATTGTTACGAAATTCATTCACCCTTGCCCTTGGGGCTTTTTTTTTCAAAGTTCTAAGTTTATTAAAACATCTTAATCGCAATGATTCATTGAGCTGTCAATAAAAAGGTTGGCCTGCAGGAATCCCAGAGCCGGGTAAGTGATGAGAAGATATTTATAGAAGCGAAAGTGGGAGACTGTCTGTCTAGAGAAGAACAAACAAATTCGAAAATGATGATTTTGCAGCTTTTATGTTAATCAAAAGATTAAAAAGATAAAAGATAGACATTTTTCCAGCACGTGCAGTATTTATTTATATTTGATAATTTATCACTCAATTAATTGTAGAGATATTAAAGGGCGAATTGATTTTCGATTTATGAACGACGATGCAAAAATCAATCAATATTTTCACTATCAATAAAAAAAGGTTGCACGTGTTTAAATTATAACAAATGCCCTGAAATTAGACCGAGCAATATATTTATTTTATGTAAGCGAGGGTGAATAGCTGAATCAATATGTAGAAGGATGAGTAAAAAGGCCAAGCAGCTATTTAATACCAATAAAGAAATAATAATAGCTGCTTGGCCTTTTTACTCATTCTTCTCTATTTATTTTTGTTTTTTATACAATTATAGATATAATTATATCTATAGAATTGGATATGGTGGCATCAGTTGATATAGGAGGAGTAAGAAATATCTATCGAAAATCGCTTATTAATCATGATTCAAGTTTTAGGAATAAATATTCTTGAGAGTTTTCAATTTCCCTTCTCCTCCTCCCAGTGGCGTATTCAGGGGGGCCCAGGGCGGGCCGGGCCCCCCCAAAGCCTTTTCCAAAACAAAAATACCTAATGGTTTCCCTCAATGATTTTTTTTTTTAATAAAAATTTTATTAACTCTCATAAATTCTAAAAACTAACAAAAAACTTATAAATAATTGAAAAAATCTCTAATATTTACGATTTTTGTATTAAAACTATTTTTTTATTTCAAGAAAAAAATTTTTTTTTTATTTGTTTTTTATTTATAATTATTATATTATCTAAAAAAATTTCTCCACTTGAAGTTTCTTGGAGAAGGGGGGGGGGGGGGTTAATAAATTGAATTTTGGGCCCCCCCCCCAGCAGAAATCCTGGCTACGCTACTGTCCCCACCCTCTTGAAATCAAAAGAAATAGATCCGTTCAAATTGTATGAATTCACGCAGAGAAATATCGCATAGGGAGCAAGTGCAATGGCGGAGTCTAAAAATCAGGTGTGACTGGCCGCACAGCACACAACTTTCTCAAAAATAAGTGATTTTTGTATTTTAAACAAAATCGTTGGATCGAATTTTGAGAAAATCGAAAAAAAAACTGAAAAAATACATCAGTAAAGTACTCTTTGGTGGATTTGTTCAGAAGCTTCGTGTCACGTCCCACGGGAGAGCCTAACTTAAATATAAAATTTCAACATCCTAGATCTTTTCGTTCTTGAGATATTTTGTTCACAGACAGAAACACACACACACACAGAGCATGTCGCGAAAACCACTTTTTTTACTTAAGGGGACCTCAAAACATGTATATCCATCAAAATCTAATTTTTGACATAGGTAAGTATATATTAGTCTATTATTATTATAATTATTTATAATATACAATTTTTTTGTTTTTTTATATAACACCTCGTATTGTTAAATATACATTCAAATATGGCAAAATGAGAATATACATTTTAAAGATCATCTAAAAAATAATTAATTTTTGAAATTTTAATCAAAATCGCTTGCGCAAATTTTGAGAAAATCTAAAAAAAAAACTGAAAAAGTGCATCAGTAGGGTACTAATACTCTTTGGCCGATTTTGTTCAAAAACTTGTGTCACGTCTCAGGAGGGTGCCTAACTTAAATATAAAATTTCAATCTCATAGCTCTTTTCGTTCTTGAGATATTTTGTTCACAGACACACACAGTCAGACCATGTGGCGAAAACCACTTTTTTGGATTCAGGGGTCCTCAAAACGTATATATCCATCAAAATTTCGACATCGAACTTTTGACATGAATCCAATACTTTCTCTGTATATATATTAACATATATAGGTAAGTAAAAATTCTAAAAATTTACTTATTCTCAATAAACGTATAAAATAAAATTGAATTAGCTTTAAAATTCATTTTTTTTTATTTATTTAAGTTCCTAGAGAGGCCGTCTAAAATAATTAGTGTAAAATTAATGTAATCTATTAAAATTTTCATTGCTTGGAAGATTTGATTAAAATCAAATTTAAAACTAAAATAATTTTTTTAGTTAATTCCAAGTGTTAGAGGTAACTGGTCAACACTAAAAACTTTTAATTATTTTACTTGGCAGTTTTAGAATAAATAAAAAACTACGTTATATGACACCTAAGGAAACAAATAAATCATTAAATTTCTCGGCATTAGATCTATTTTATGGGTTCTACAAAACTAATTAGAGATTTATCGCGGGCGAAAGGAATTACTAAAGACAGTACTTAAATGAACTCAAAAGACCTTTCGTTTACGATTATAAGAATTTTGGAATAAAAAATTATATATTAGTTTGAAGAAGGAGACAAGAGGAAAAAATCGAATTTGCTGAATGCACTTGTGGCACAACTAACAAATTTGGTCCTAAACTCATTCTTATCAAGATATACTTCTGATCTACTTTATATCAGAAGATTTAGTTTAATTTGAAACCCAAGAGAATGAAGTTTTATACTAATTACAAACTTCTTAATAGTAATGCAGACTTCACAAGAAGGTGAATAGCGCAATTTCTCAAAAAATACTTTTTCTATTTCATTCAGCAAGTGATAGAAAAGTTAGCTTTAAAGAGGGAGAAGGAAATCACGTGCTAGCGAGAAACTGGACAGAAAAGAGAATATAGCAAGTTATTTTAATTTCACACCTCCAAGGAAATTTATTTATTTAATAATTCTACGACATTTCAGGAGTCAATAATAATATTACAACAATAAATAAGGCTTGATTGAGCAGAGAGAGTAGATAGTAAGCGAGTGTCTAGTGAGAGGAGAGTCACGTGGGCTGGATTGTTAGGGTGTTTGTTGACAGCTCAGCGCTGCGCTTACCTGCGACTAGCGCGAGGATCGGGGCGCGTAGCAGCAACAGCAGCATGGCCGCCGTCGCCGGCACGCAGGCCCCGCCGAGGCGCACTGCACCCACAGGAAGAACGTAATCGCACTCACGCACCTACAAATGTACTACGAGACCGCCACCACCGACGGGTGCCACGGGCCATTCCCGTTATTCGCTCGTCGCACATCGAACCCGCCCGCTGCCACGACACATCCACGACTAACACTACATTCAAATTGATTTTTTTATTTTTTAATAATTTCTTTATTTTTTTTTTCTAATTCATAAATTCAAAAAAAAAAAAAAACGAATTATTTTTTTTTTTTTAATGTTGTTTTACCCAACCCCCAACCAATCCTATGCCGTACCGACACGGGACTGACTGAACGGCCCGACGAGCAAATGGACAGACAGGGTGAGAGCGAGAGAGAAATAGAGTGCGAAAGAGACAGAGAAGGAGAGAGAAAGAGAAAGAGAGACAATGAGAGAATGAGAGCGAGAGAGAGGACATGCGCCGATGGCGACCACGGCGACCATCCCCCATATGCAGACCTACAGGCAGAGCACTCTGGCGGCCGCTAGTCGAGGCGGCCGCCCCCCCCCACCACTAACACAAACGCCGCAATGGATTGCTCTAGTCAATTTGCATACGATATTACTATTCTATTAGGGGGCGGGGGTGAACCAATGGGTGAATAGGCAATGAAAAAATGGATATGTCCATGAATTTATAATTAACCCTTCCACGTCTTTTTTAAAATTTTACCATTTCCTCAATATTAATTAATGAAAAGTTTTTTATTATTTTTTTTTCCAAAAATAAAACCTAACTCCGATATATTGAAAAATAATCTACAAAAAGCCGTAGTTTTTGTATTAATAAGGAAAAGTTAAAATTAAATTTCACAAATAATATCAAATTTTAATTATCGCCTTCTTGTCATGAGATAAAGAAAAGATGGAGTCAGTAAGAGATATTTTACAGCCTTTTTTTTATTTATTTAGGTGCCGGGGGCCTTAGTCCCTAGGCCTGGCAACGGAGAAGAGCAACAATCACCACAATCATTGTCTTTAAGTGATGCCAAGCGCGGAGAAAGCTCGGGATTGGTCAGGGGCGCCGGAACGAATTTGAATCAGGGGGGGCAAAAAATTTTTTTTAGAAAGTTAAAATAATTTAATATGTAAATTAAGTTGTATGCTGGGTATGTGAGATTAGAGTTGGGAAGAATAAAACCAGCGTTGTCGAACACCTTTATACTTTTATTCAGGCAGACGTTTCGGTAACCATAACGGTTGCCATCTTCAGTGCCAATGAAAGTTTTTCAAGGTGTCCCTGTCATACATGATAATCTTATATAGTATAGGAAGCATCAGCCTGGAGCGCTCGGCAAGTACATTACTTGCCGAGCGCTCCAGGCTGATACTCCTATACTATATAAGATTATCATGTATGACAGGGACACCTTGAAAACTTTCATTGGCACTGAAGATGGCAACCGTTATGGTTACCGAAACGTCTGCCCGAATAAAAAGTATAAAGGTGTTCGACAACGCTGGTTTTATTCTTCCCAACTCTAATAATTTAATATGTTCAAATGGTATAAAACAAAAACAAATCAACTATAAAACTTTAAAAATCTTAAATAAAATCACAATTTTAATAAAATTAAAATTTTAAAAAAATTTGCTAGTGATTTTATCAAAAGTTTTTGGAAAAAAATTTGTAAAAAAAATGAATTTCTTACTCTTTTAATTTTTTTTAATTTAGAAGATTTTATTTTTCAAAAGTAAAAATATATCATTTTTAAAAGAAATGAAATAAAGAAGAAATTTTGCCCCCTCTGTCCCCCCCTAAAGGATGCCAGGGGGGGCAATGTACCCTGCCCCCCCCAGTTCCGGCGCCTATGGGATTGGTGACCCAGCGCATCAGCGTGTTGAACGCCCCCCGGTAGCTATCGATAATATGTATTTAACTATTTATCTAATAAAGTCATACCCCTAAATGGCCTCAGTAGCCGAAAATGATTGGTAGTCAATTCAAATAATCGCTTGGGACGGGAAGCGAACCCGGGACCCTAGGCACGAGAGCTTATATCTTCTCTCTGAGCCACGGGTCATGGGCACACATTACACAATTGTATTAATTAATATAGTAGAGGGTAGCACCAAATAAGAATGCAGTTTTTACTTTTTTCTTTATTAATTTACATAATAAATATATTAATATGATGATAATGATCCAAAAATGTATAAAATCCATGACACACTCATAAACTTTTTGCCAGCTCTGAAGATGGTTCAAACAAGAAACCAACACGTCAGCTCTCCCAATAAAATAAATTAATAAAGAAAAAAACTATTGCTGCATTCTTATTTGGTGCTACCCTCTACTAACATTTTATTGATATATTTCCTTTTCATGTTAACGTTTCGGTTTTCATTTAAGGCCAGGGATGGGCAAAGGGTCTTGGTGTGAAAACAGAGGAAAGGTCGCTTTGAGTCTTCCAACTTATGAAGCAAAATGTCCAATAGGAAACGAAACATCCAAGCTTGCAATTATCTAAAAGCAAAAAGATATTTTTTCAATTGTTTATTAATTTGATTATCCTAACAACCCCGTCCGCGGGCTTGGAGTAGTTGGTAGCGCACCTGCCTCGTATACCAAGGGCCGGGGTTCGGATCCCAGGTAGTTCGATGATTTTATTTAAGCCATTTGGATACCAAATGGCTTAAATAAAGAATCCCTGGACTCCAATATAAATATTTTCATAATAATGGTTATCGTTAAAAGTAAAAAAAAATGGCCTAAGTTGCCGAAAAGACTGTGAATGTGTGTGTGATTGGGAAAAAAGTGCTAGTGTTTTTTTTTCTAAAAATGAAAAAGAACAACCCCAAGTTGAATTTTTTTTTTTTTAAACACTCACACTTTTTTCTCATTCACACAGTCTTTTCGGCAACTCAGGCCATATAAGACATTTACGATAACCGTTATTGATTTAATATACATATATGGGGTCCAGGCATTCTTATTTAAGCCATTTGGTATCCAATTGGCTTAAATAAAATCATCGGACTGCCTGGGGTCCGAACCCGCGACGTTTGGTATACGAGGTTAGCACGCTAACCTCTACACCACGCCCCGAGGGCAAGTTGAAATTTGTCAAGATAAGTGTATGAATATGTAAAATTCGTCTTGATGTTTTTTCTTTTTTTTTTCTTTAAACGTTTACACTTAAATGAAAGAAGGATCAGCCTGTGTAAGCAAGCAAGCGTTCATCATATTTCATATCATATTTGCAAAAGCTCATTTCCTGACAGGCAATTGTACTCTTTTTTTCCCATTAGAGAAAATGATTTGTCGACCAATCTAACAATAGTTATAGTTGGACCCTGTTACGTATTATTGTGTCAAGCGCCAAAAAAAATTCAAAATTGAGTTAAGCACAGAATTTTGTTTCAAATGCTATAATTAATAATATTTTTTATGAAATATGTCCTAAAAAAATTTATATTTAATGTATAATAAAAGGAATTAAATATTTATCAATTCATATATCCGAAAAAATAAGGGTGGGCCGCCGGGAGTCGAACCACGGATCCTCCGATTGGTACTCAGAGTGCTATCTTAAATATTATATATAATTTCTTATTTATTGTATAATAAAGCTTAAAATTATTTTTACAATATTTCAATGAAGAATTTTCATTTTGCAAAAAGTACTTAAGTAGTAGTTAGTACTTAATTTGATATTATTCCTGATAATGAAGATGAGCATCAATGCAATTTCGAAAAGACAACAAAATAAATAATATTAAGTCGATTTCATTATTATAACTTTGATTTAAGGTTTCCATGTTATTATTCAGGAATTAATTGATGAGAAAATTTTGTTATCACTAAAATATTAATACTATTTAAAAGACAATTAAAGTAAGATTTACTAAAAAAAAAAAGTAAAATGAAATGAATTTTGTATAGAAAATTTTAAGGAGGGGGCGGCAAATTAAATTCCCCCCCCCCAAAAAAAAAAAAATCTCCTAGTTCCGACCATGAATATAACCATAAAAGAACTTTAAAAATAACTCGGTTTAATTTTTGAATTATAACCCTAAAATTATTTTATTAATATAAATGATTAATTTGCAATCATGTGTCAAGAGACTTTGGAGCATTTTTACAAATATAATTGAACTTATAGAATTTTGCAAAAATAATTTTTTATATTTTATTGTTTATTCTCTAAATTAGTCGTATTTTTACTTTCTCATACCCTATATATGAAATATATAGAGAGAGAAAGTATTGCGATCATGTCAAAAATTCGATGTCGAGATTTTGATGGATATACATGTTTTGAGGTCCCCTGAGTCCAAAAAAGTGGGTCCCGCAAATTGGTCTGTGTGTGTGTGTGTGTGTGTGTGTGTGTGCTGTGTGTTTGTGTGTCTGTATGTGTGGAACCATTTTTTTAGCATGAAGGAATTGAGCTACCGGATTGAAATTTTATATTTAACTTAGGTACCTTTGAAGAATCTCAAAATAAGCTTTTGAACAAAATCGGCCAAAAAGTACTAGTACTTTACTGATGTACTTTTTCAGTTTTTTTCGATTTTCTCAAAATTCCCTCCAAGGATTTTTTTTTACAATTCATAAATGAACTATTTTTTAGATGCTCTTTAAAATGTATATTCTCATTTTGCCGTTGAAATCTTCTAAAGACCACTTTACTCTTGTTCTTCATAGGAAAGATAGAAATGGTTGCCATGGTAACGGAATTTAAATCTTTTTCTTTTTTATTAGATTAAAAATCAATTATTATTTAAATTCCCATTTTTTTTTAAATTTATTTGTGTCTTTAATTGTTTCAAAGAAAACATATATGTCTCTCTCCCACTTGCAAACATTATCGTCTCTCTCTACTCTTTTTAAATTCCCTTTCCACCTTATCTTCGCATAGAAATAATGTTAATTTCCTATAGGGATTTGTATGTTAATTTCGATTCAAAAGGGGGTCCCCTTTAGAACTTTTTAGGCATTTAAAATTTTTATTTTCCAATTCTTATGAAATTTTGTATTTATTTACGATTCTATATTGTGTATAAAATGTCCAAATATGAGATTAAAATTTTGAAAAATAACCATAGTTTATTTGAAGCAGTCAACATTTAAAATGCAAGTTTGAAACTAAGGTGCTATCGGAAACTAAATATATCTCGACACAAAAAATCTGGTGTGACCAGCACAGTGCGCAACTTTCTCTTACCGAAGGGTAAGAGAAAGTTGTGTGCTGTGCGCCAGTCACACCAGATTTTTTAGAAATAATTTATGAATATCTGCCATAATTACAGTATTTACTTGCACAATTGACAAAAAAATGATATATAATCTAATCAAAACAATTTAAATCAGAAAAACTTTAATGTTGATTTTCTCAAAACTCGGTACCTGGCGCTTGACACACTAATGCGTAACAGGGTCCAGTTAATGTAATCGAAAACGAAAATCTGGCGGAATTTAATTTAATTAGCTCACGATTAACCAAATTATTTATTTTTTTATTCAAAAATAGGACTAGAAATATAAAATAAATTTTATCCTTGACCTGTGACTTAGAAGTAAAGATTTCTTCTTCTAGCTAGAAGTCAAGGGTTCGCATTCGATTCTTTTGAAGTGACTACCAATCAATAAATTAGCACTAATGTCAACAATAATATTACACTCGAATGATAATGATTGGCAATGGGAAACATCTCATTTTTTGCCTTGATGAATTGAATTGAAAGAAAGTAACAAATAAAAATTATTTAGAATTCAATATAATAGTCTTTTAGAATTTAACACAAGATATTTATATCGCCGTTATAGCCTGAGAATAAAAAAAAACCGTCAGAGAGGCGCCTGCAAACTCCCAGCCAGGCCACCAAACATACTTCAAAATCCAATCCTTATTTTTTTAGCCGGCGGACCTGGCAAGAAAAATGAACAACAGCCATCAAGATCAATGTTGTTAAGCAACACTTAGCGGTGCTGAAAATCGGGATCGGGGGCCTCCAAAAAACAATGCCGTTGAACGCCCGCACGGAAGTCATTGATATCTGATCTAATAAATGTATACAAGTCAAATGGCCTCGTCAGCCGAAATGACTTTTAAAAAAATCCTAATATGTTTAAAAGTGTTTTGTCAGACCGGGGGTGGGTCTGGCAAGAGAATAGAGAAAGTAAAGCAATGCCAAGCACGGCGGAATCTCGGTTCGAAGGTCCCGAGAAACTAGACTGGAGAAAGCTCCTCGGTTGACAACAGTATATTAAAATTTCAAATAAACTATATATGGGGCATTCCACGCCAACTCGACCACTTCTGAACCCGACCATTTTTGATTTGGCTGAAACTTTGTCATCTTTTTGTACCCTATTGAAAACGTGTCTGAGAATTTTTTCAGATTTTACGACCCAGCCAAAAAAAAGTTATAGCATTTTCAAAAAACATCGATTTTTTTTTCAAATAACCGTAAAACTGTCAAAAATTAACTTATCGGGACGATTTTTTTTTTTGAAATTTTTGTCTTTAAATGTACTTTTCAGAAATAAATATGACAAAATTTTACAGATTCATCTTGAACGTTTTTTTTGACATTTTCGGAAAAAAACAAAAATTTCGGGATGAATGACACTTTTTTTTAATTTTTTTTTTTTATAAAAAACTTTGATTTTTTCTACAAATGCTCTGAAAATTTCAGAGTGGGATTATTTCGCGTTCTATTTTTTTTTTTTATTTTTGAAAAAAAAAAAATATTTTTTCTCCGCTTATTTATCATGATGGTGCTCTTAAATTCTTCCAGGACTGCCTGAGATTCTAGAAAATTGAAGAAAAATAATAATAAAAATAGTTAGAGGTGATGAAAATCGAGAAAATTCCATTTATCCTGAAAAAGATAGAAATTAGTTGTGTATTCAACTACTGAAGAATTTGAAGCGTCAAGTAAAAGCTTAGAAACATGGGCGTAACTGTTACGCTCATGAGTGAGTATTTCAAACAATTTCGAAAGCAAAATGAGAACAGCATCAAATTGATTTTTGAATTTTAGAGAAAGTAAAAATTAATATGTCAAAATAACTTTGGAAAATCGATTTTTAATCATTTTCAGAACGTTTTGAGACTAAAATTTCATTGTTTTTGCTTGAATATTTTATATACTAAGTTATTCAATCAATATCAAGGCATAAATGTGTTTATTTAATTAAAAAACAATAAATTAGAAAATGAAAGAGGCAGTTAAAATTTGAAGATGTAAAGGCAATAAATAAACCCCCATTTTATGTGGGCGTAGTTAAATAAAAAACATGTCTATAGCTTTATAATTGATTGAAAAAGACCAGTTTTGCATTTTTCCTCAAATCCAACGACAAATAAGAGAGATAGAGAGATTTTTTGAAAAGCGATTGTGCGCGAGAAGAGAAGCCTAGACGAGAGTGAAGCGAGGCTCCCTGGCTGCACTCTGGGCGCCGATGGAATTTGAAAAAACAAATTGATGCTCTCCCATCATTTGAAATTATTGACAAATTGAATGATTTCATCTTTTTATGCTTTTATAAAATTTTATTCGAAACTTTTTTTTAACTATAAGAATAAAAGACTGCATATTTATCTATAAAAAATTCATTCCTTTGAGAAAAAAATAAAATTTCAAAATATTTTGTCTTCAATCAGAGAGAGTGCTTATTTCTCACAAATATATTAAAATCCATCCCTTTAGACCTTTAGTTCAGTGCTTGTTAAACTTTTTGAGTCGCGGCCCTGTTGGGAACCAAATAAATATCTCTCACGACCCCCCCCTATTTTTTACTTTCTCTTACCTATGTATATATGTAATATATATATATAGAAAAGTATTGTATTCATGTCAAAAATTCGATGTCGAGATTTTGATGGATCTTCACGTTTTTGAGGTCCCCCTGAATCCAAAAAAGTGGTTTCGCGACATGGTTTGTCTGTCTGTCTGTGTGTGTGTGTGTGTCTGTGAACAAAATATCTCAAGAACGAAAAAGAGCTAGGAAGTTGAAATTTTATATTTAACCCATATCAAGCCAACACAAAAATTTTCAAAAACTACAAATTTTTTTCATAATTGTGTTTATTATTACCTATTTAATTAGGGAAAAATAAAAAAAAAATTATTTGATCAGTAAATATTGAGAAAATAGGTGGTTCGAAAACGCACCAATGGCTTGATCAATTAGAAAAAAATTTTTGGTTTTTTTTTATTTTTAAATTTTTTTATTATTTTTTCACATAATATATTTACATAGGTTCTTATTAGATTTTTACATAACCTTTGATAAAAATTTTTCAACAATATATATGTTTTATTCAATATTTTTCACTGGTGCGAAAACGCACCATTGGCATAATATGGGATATAATTTTTTTTACTTTTTTTATTTCTTATGAAATTTGCCGAAACAATTTATTAGAATCGGTACTTTGCATTTTGTATATTCATATACACTGTGTTTATAACACACTTTACATCTCTTTCGGGCTTTCTGCTCGTTTGCAATAACCCAAAGTTCATTTTCAAATCAATTGAACTTGTACTATGTTGATGGAATGCACTTTATATAGCTTCCAACATTTTACCATGGTGCTATCTAAGGTATTTAAAAATAAATGCCACCACTATTTTTTACCTAATATCCCCATGGGCGTAACTAGCAAATTTGGCTGGGGGGCGATGGGACCAGCCATCCTCGCTGGGGGGGGGGGCATGGGACCACCCATTCTCCGGGGGACCCGGAAGGCCCCATATTGACTCAATTTCTGTTGGGTCAGGGAGCTTTCTGCCCCCCCCCCCGGGGCGACCACCCTAGTTACGCCAGTGAATATCCTTCATCGGTAATTCTCAACCCCATTATCATGTAAATCCACCCTTTCCATTCCTAAATTATATTTTGAAATAACATTAGGTTGAGATATATTTCCTTCTGATTTCGATGCCCTAACATATAATATCTCTCTCTTTACAGTATTTAGGGGCTCATTATTGTAGCCATTACTACATACAGTTACAACAGTATTGTCATTCAATCGGACTAATATAATAACCCATATATAAACAATAACCATAGGTAGTAGGGATCAAGGGGACGGGATGATGCATGTAACAAAAATTTATTTCCATTTGCCAATCAAGTGGAATAAATAGGGACGGGGTCTAAATAGCCTAAATATGCCAAAAATGCCTTTGAAATAAAAAAAATTATAAAAAAAAAAATGAAAAAACATTCAGATAATATAAGGAAAAAAGTTTAGGGTTTTTACCACTGGTGCGAAAACGCACCACTCTAATTTGTCATTGAATATCGTCTATAGTAATGAAAAAAAAATTATGTATCGTTTAGCTAAGTAAAGTAATCTTATTGGTAATCTAATTTATGAAGAATGAAAATGAAAAAAAAATTTTTAATACAAAATATCTATTTTTGAAGTTTGGTGTTTTTTGACCCTTCGAATTTAAATAATTATTTAATATGTAAAGACTGTAAAATTCATCATTTTCTCTCATTAGCATGCAAGAATATATCATAAATAATGTATAAAAAAATAATTAACCAAAACATTTAGATACTTATTGAGAAAAAAATTTTTTAGGTACTGGTTCGAAAACGCACCAGTGGCTTTATATGGGTTAAGTTAGGCACCCCCATGGGACGTGACACGAAGCTTTTTGAACAAAATCGACCAAAAAGTACTAGCACTTTACTGATTCACTTTTTCAGTTTTTTCGATTTTCTCAAAATTTGCTCCAACGATTTTTTTTAAAATTGAAAAATCAATTATTTTTTAGATTCTCTATAAAATGTATATTCTCATTTTGTGATTGAAATCTTCTGAAGACCACTTTACTCTTGTACTCCATAGAAAAGATAGGAGAAATGGTTGCCATGGTATCAAAATATAAATATTTTCCCATACTTATAAATTTTACATCTTGAATTCAATTGTACCCTACTGTCGGAAACTAAATACATGTCGACACAAAAAATCTGGTGTGACAAGCACAGTACACAACTTTCGATTACCGAAGGTAAGAGAAAGTTGTGTGCTATGCCAGTCACACCAGATTTTTTTTATATTCTCTTGCCTATGTGTGTTCAATTTCAAGCATGAAGGAATTGAGCTAGGAGAGTGAAATTTTATATTTAAGTTAGACACCCCCCTGAGGCGTGGAAATAAGCTTTTAAACGGATGACTGCCCGTTCGCCGAACGAACGGATAAAACAAACGAACCGAGAACAGACGAACGGTTAATAGCGCGACCCGTTCGCGAACGGAATGCCCACCTCTACTCCTGACCTTTGTCCCTCACCCGACAACCCTTCGAATTCAACTCCTGAAATTAATCCCTCCTCCTCTGACCTATTTAATTAATAAAAGCAATTATTTAAGCCTTCCTGTTCTGTTTATATTACAAATTATATAAAGCATAAAACAAAAAAAATGTATTATATTTTTTTAAGGAAAGAAGTCAGAATATGGCACAAATTGATAAGATTATTTATGATTTATCCTTGTGTGGTCCTTGATGATATTAATATTGCTATATAATCTTATGATAACAGGAGATGGAATTCGACAAAGTCAACCCATTTATAATGAGAAGGAAGCTAATGAAAGTCTGTAGAACAATCAAATATAATAAAACACAATGGTCGGCGAGCTGACATCCTATCGTCAAGTCTGACTTTCTACACCGAGTTCTGACTTCCTATAAAAACGACATTTCGGTCTACTAGGTAGCTGCCTTCTTCAGGCTACACTCAAACAGCAGACGAAGACGTCGAACGAGACTCAACCTAATCACCATATTTTTTAAAATAATTTCAAAGACATTTCGGTCGCAAAAAGGGAATTTCTCAGGCCAGTGGTTCGATTTTAATTAATCAAAGAAAGGTACACGGCTTGAGGAGTTTTGTAAATTCTTTCGATTAATCTTATTTAGTTTTTTTAAACAATCAAAATTAACACCGGGGTCTTTGAGATAATTTTATCTATTGAAGAAGAAATGAAATAATTTATAAGGATTTAACTGAAATGCACAATTAATCATAATAAAAAGGAACAAATATTTTTTATAATAAACATTGAATCTTAATCTCGATCGCTGCATTTTCCTAAATAAATATTGGTCATATAGACTGTATATTGCCTATAAAATTTCTTTGCTGATGTGTGTACAAAATATAGTTTTTTATGAGGATGCCGTACAAGGGCAGCCAAGGCGAAAAATAAAACAAAAATCTATTTTTTGTCGACGTTTCGAGTGCCGATCGCACTCTTCATCAGGACAAATATGATGTCAATTCGTCAGGTTATTTGACATGGCAGTGTAGCAACGTTTTAACCAATTTATATTTACTTGAAGACTCTAGTATTTCGAGGTCGAAATATAAATTGGTTAAAACGTTGCTACACTGCCATGTCAAATAACCTGACGAATTGACATCATTTTTGTCCTGAAGAAGAGTGCGATCGGCACTCGAAACGTCGACAAAAAATAGATTTTTGTTTTATTTTTCGCCTTGGCTACCCTTGTAACGCATCCTCATATCATAATATCCAGCCATCAAGAAACAACTAGTATAGTTTTTTATTTTCTCCCTTTTGGTTGTCAATAAATCCTCAGGTCTTTATAAAATGAAAAATATACTGTGAAAGCACAGGACACAATTTTCTCTTACCTTCAGTAAGTTGTGTTCTGTGCTTTCCTACCAGATTTTTTGTGTCTAGATATATTTAGTTTCCCATAGCACCTTTATGCCAATCTTGACTACAAGCATTTCATAAGTAAAAATCTGGTGTGACTGGTCGCACAGCACACACTTTCTCTTAACTACGGTAATCGAAAGTCGTGTTGTCATTTTTTGGCATATTATTATTATGAACAAGAGTAAAGTGGTCTTCATAAGATTTCAAGAGCAACACGAGAATATACATTACACAAAAAATAAATAATCATCCCTCCCACTAAAAAGCGGTAATTAAAATTTGGTTTAATTTTATATATAGCCCCTATTATTTGACGTTTTTACTTTCTCTTACCTATGTATATATGTAATATATATATAGAGAGAAAGTATTGGATTCATGTCAAAAATTCGATGTCGAGATTTTGATGGATCTTCACGTTTTGAGGTCCCCAGAATCCAAAAAAGTGGTTTTCGCGACATGGTCTGTCTGTGTGTGTGTGTGTGTGTGTGTGTGTGTGTGTGTGTGTGTGGGTGGGTGGGTGTGTGTTCAATTTTAAGGATGAAGGAATTGAGCTATGAGGCTGAAATTTTATATTTAACTAAACACCCCCGGGACCGGAAAAATAAGCTTTTAATCAAAATCGGCCAAAGAGTACTAGTACTTTACTGATGTACTTTTTCAGTTTTTTTCGATTTTCTCAAAATTTGCTCCAACGATTTTTTTTTTAAAATTCAAAATCTAGCCATTATTTTTTAGATGCTCTTTAAAATGTATATTCTCATTTTGCGATTGAAATGTTCTGAAGACCACTTTACTCTTGTATTTCATAGGAAAGATAGTAGAAATGGTTGCCATGGTAACAAAATATAAATATTTTCCTATACTTATAAATTTTACATCTGAATTCAAATGTTCCTTACTGTCGGAAACTAAATATATGTCGACACAAAAAATCTGGTGTGACAAGCACAGTACACATCTTTCGATTACCGAAGGTAAGAGAAAGGTGTGTGCTTGTGCGCCAATCACACCAGATTTTTATTTTACTTTGTCTCTAATAATTTAAGACATTATAAATTTGACAGTGAACTAAAAAAGTAAAATATTTAATAATAATTTTATTTTTTCGAAAGAAATTATTCTAAACAAAATACATTGAATATTGTAATTAATTAATTTAAGATTTAATAAATTATTAAAAATGAATTTAATGAAATTTTAAGAAAAAATCTGGTGTGACTGGCCACAGCACACAACTTTCTCTTACCTTCGGTAATCGAAAGTTGTGTTCTGTGCTTGTCACACCAGATTTTTGTGTCGACATGTATTTAGTTTCCGACAGTAGGGTACATTCGATTTTCAAGATGTAAAATTTATAAGTATGGCAAAATATTTATATTTTTGTTACCATGGCAACCATTTCTCCTATCTTTTCTATGGAGAACAAGAGTAAAGTGGTCTTCAGAAGATTTCAATCCCAAAATGAGAATATACATTTTAAAGAGAATCTAAAAAATAATTGATTTTTGAATTTAAAAAAAAATCGTTGGAGCAAATTTAGAGAAATCGAAATAAACTGAAAAAGTACATCAGTAAAGTACTAGTACTCTTTGGCTGATTTTGTTCAAAAGCTTCGTGTCACGTCCCAGGGGGTGCCTAACTTAAATATAAAATTTCAACCTCCTAGCTCTTTTCGTTCTTGAGATATTTTGTTCACAGACAGACACACAGACAGACAGACAGACAGACAGACCATGTCGCGAAAACCACTTTTAGATTCCGGGGACCTCAAAACGTGTATATCCATCAAAATCTCGACATCGAATTTTTGACATGAACCAATA
The DNA here is from genome assembly GCA_023213315.1 of Euborellia annulipes. Taxonomy (NCBI): domain Eukaryota; kingdom Metazoa; phylum Arthropoda; class Insecta; order Dermaptera; family Anisolabididae; genus Euborellia; species Euborellia annulipes. Next base: position 10,061 of record JAKCPI010004456.1, on the reverse strand, counting down.
CTTTCTCTCTCTATATATATTAACATATATAGAGGTAAGAGAAAGTAAAAATTTTGGTGAATGTGAGTGAGAATAGGAAAAAAAAAGTGTGAGTGTTTAAAAAAAATATATGGGGAATGACTTCCCCGAGACTTTCTCGTATATTCTTTTGGAATTGTCTGTGTGTGTGTGTGTGTGTGTGTGTGAACACGATTGCTTAAAAACCAAAGCAGCTAGATTGATGAAATTCGGTATATGCTCCTTACACTAAAATTGTAGATTTCTATCAACTTTTGGAGTAAATACATCACTTGGAAGCAAGGGCGGATCCAGAGGTGTTTCTCGGGGGGGGGGGGGGGGGGTAATCTGGTGTGACTGGTCGCAGAGCACACAATTCTTTCTTAATTTCGGTAATTTAAAGGCGCATTCTGTACTTGTTGGCCAGAATATAAATACAAATCAAATTTTTAAGTATTAATTTTTAAAATTTTACATTAAAAATAAATTTTTCGAAAAAAAGGTATTTTTTCAAATCTCGAGGGGGGGGGGTAATTACCCCCCTTGTATCCGCCCTTGCTTGGAAGTAGTACCTAATAAGTTTTTTCAGAAATTTCGAAATTTTCAATTTTTTTATCATATTTTGATAAATTACTCTATTTTAAAAAGTTTTTATTCTTTGACATTTTTTCAAAACTGAATAGATTTTTAGTTATCGAAGGTAATTATTAAAATAATTTTTTTAATTGTTTGATATTTATTTTTTTTAAATTGTTGAGTATAAAAAAAACAAACAACTTTTTTACTTTCTCGTACCTCTATATATATGTTAATATATAGAGAGAGAAAGTATTGGATTCATGTCAAAAATTCGATGTCGAGATTTTGATGGATATACACGTTTTGAGGTCCCCTGAATCCAAAAAAGTGGTTTTCGCGACATGGTCTGTCTGTCTGTGTGTCTGTCTGTGTGTCTGTCTGTGTGTGTGTCTGTGAACAAAATATCTCAAGAACGAAAAGAGCTAGGAAGTTGAAATTTTATATTTAAGTTAGGCACCCCCATGGGACGTGACACGAAGCTTTTGAACAAAATCGACCAAAGAGTACTAGTACTTTACTGATTCACTTTTTCAGTTTTTTCGATTTTCTCTAAATTTGCTCCAACGATTTTTTTAAAATTCAAAAATCAATTATTTTTTAGATTCTCTATAAAATGTATATTCTCATTTTGTGATTGAAATCTTCTGAAGACCACTTTACTCTTGTACTCCATAGAAAAGATAGGAGAAATGGTTGCCATGGTAACAAAATATAAATATTTTCCCATACTTATAAATTTTACATCTTGAATTCAATTGTACCCTACTGTCGGAAACTAAATACATGTCGACACAAAAAATCTGGTGTGACAAGCACAGTACACAACTTTCGATTACCGAAGGTAAGAGAAAGTTGTGTGCTATGCGCCAGTCACACCAGATTTTTAAATTTCAAAAAGGCAGAAAAAAATCCGAGAAAATTCTGGTTAAGCAAGGCTAAGAACTGCTGGACCGTGGATAGGTGACCAGCTGAGTGTTGAGTCTATCACCTGCTGGAAGCCATTTTATTTAATTTCCCAAAAGTCAAATGATCTGAGAGGCTGAAATATAAATTGAAAACACAATTAACTTTAACACCCGTCTCAGGAAGAAAAATAAATAAATCCCACCTTAATAATCAATCAAAAGTTAGAATATATTTATTTCCTTTATTAAAATAATTTTTTCATATTCATTTTTTATAAATTATTTAATTTGTTTTTCATCTAATTTGATGAATAAAAAAAAAAAAAAATAGTTTTATTATTTTTTCTTTAATAGGTGTCTGGGAAAAGATGACGTCACGCGTATTGTTTGGAATCCGGTTTGTGTGCACCAAGAGCGGAGACTCAGCATCTTTAAGCGACTCTCTCCATCTCACTCGCACTCATTGCCTTCGCTCTCTTTCTATTCAAATGCCATTCCAGGGCCTCTTGGGGACAATATATTTGAATTTTGCTTTTTCGAGGAGGGGGGCGCCTTTTGGGCCCTCCCCTCCCCCTTTAGGTTGTCCCCTCCGTGATATTTATACTAATTTTATGAAATTTGTTTGATTAAATTAAGGTTAATTTCATTTTAACAAAGGGGTTTATAGAATGGACACCAGGTGGCAGCACTTGCCGGTATGTACATCATTTGCTTGCATGCTGTCTGTTTTTATTCAATTCGAGTCCCTAAAGAAAAAAAATAAATAAAAATTTAATTATATAACAATTTTTATTATTTTTCCTTAGAGAGATTTAATTATTTTAATTAATTAGCTTTAATTTTTCAGAAGGTAAGACAATCAACTCAATGCTATCCAATTGGCAAATTCTAAATTTTTTGCGTCTGCCCTTTTGACCCGAGTCTTTTTCCTGGACTCTCCATAACGTCCTCTATAAGACGGCAAAATTACGGGAAGTTGGTGAGAGACGAACACTCCGCTATTATAAATATATTTTTCTTTCGCTTACCTCTATATATGTTAATATATATAGAGCAGCGGTTCCCAACCGTGGCCCGCGGGCCAATTGTGGGCCGCGGGCTGATTGAAACTGGGCCGCGGACGTCTAGGGTAAAATTATTAAAATAAAAAAAATAATAAAATTTTTCAATTTTTTTTTAAACAATTATTTATTTAAATCAAATCCTTGTTGCACAATTTTGTTTTAAGAGTACCTATCAAACGATTTTACTTAAACATACACGCATTCATTTATATATATGCAAAAATAATATTATACAAATTCATTTGTTTATATTTACATGTTTATTATTTCAAAAACTATTCAGTTTTCGGAAAAATATCAAAGAATAAAAACTTTTTTAAATTGAGTATTTTATCATAATATAATAAAAAGTTTTGAAAATTTTAAAATTTCTCGAAAAAACTTATTTGGTAAAGTACTTCTTCCAAGTTTCTCTATACAAGAAAGTAAAAAATAATCAACAATAGAAATAAATTTATTGACACGGATTATTGTATTTTAATGCGACGTTTTTGTTAATAAAAACCTAAATGGTAATCTTGTGTTCTTATTCTCGCTATTACAAGTTGTCTCCCATCTTGACAACTCTACCTCTTTGGAAGCAGGTGCCTTCATGCCTTGACATTTTGTATCATTTTTATTTACTAGTGTTAATTTTTAATTTAAAAAAAATCAAATGTTATTTTTTATATATTCATTAACGGCAGAATAAATTAACAAGCAGAGGTAAGTAATTGATTCCATGTGATGTGTGTAATAGCCAGTGGCGTACCGAGGGGGGGGGGGGGCGGTCCGCCCCAGGCCCCGAGCCGGCATAGGCCCCCATATATTTATAAAAAAAAAAATTTAATGAAAATTTCCCTTTGAGAGGCCCCAGGGCCCTCAGGGCTCAAGTAAAAACGGATTTGATAAAAAAAAATTTATTATTTCTTTTTCGGCCCCAGGGCTCAAACAAAATTTAATGAAAATTTCTCTTTGAGAGGCCCCGGGGCCCTTCGAGTTCAGGGTAGGACTATTTTAAAAATATTTTTGTGTATCGAGGAGAGGGATATTTAAAGATGACCACCCCCCCAAAAAAAAAAAAAATTCAATATAAGGCCCCCTACTTTAGTGCCGCCCCTAGGCCCCCAACTGCCTCGGTACGCCTCTGATGCTAACATGTATATGAATGTTGAAATCGCCGTTAATTTTGGAAAACTTGACGAAGAAGAGGCCTAACGGATGTCGAACTCGTCGATATTATAGAATTTATTTGCGGTTCTCTTATAAATTTTGCATTTTATTCGTCGTGTCAAAAGTGAAAAAAGCACAGTGTCCATTATCCACTTGCTGTCGAGACTCTGACATTTCCAAGGAAAACAAAAAGGTAAATATTAATTAGAATTCATTTGATTATAGTAAAGATTAATTTTTGCTTTTTCTTTCTCATTTACAGAAATCGGCGATCCTGTGAGTCACGTAGTATATTATAATACAACATCCACCAAAACTACCCCCCCCCCACGGAATATTGCAATCTTTCCCAATGTTGACAATATTGTAAGAAAACTTAAATGAAATTTTTATAGCAAAACAAACATTATTGTTGTTGGGAATTTTCCCGCCGCAGTTGGGCAAAATGGCGAAGTTTTTTGCAACATTGCTGGATGATTTGTTGTGTGTGGGTATTAGTCGAGACAATAATCTCAACTAATAGACATTTCCCGTGTGGGGTTACTGGAGCTCCCATCGGGCGCCTCCCCGGGTGGCGGATAGGGGAATACCTCCAAGAATCGGGTGGTACCAGAGAATCTGGGGCGGACCAAAACCAGGAAGACTCAGAACGTGTTCTTTATTGTTTTTAATGTCTTGTATTACTACAATTGATTGATAAATAAGGCTTAATCAATCAATAAATGTCGATTATTTTCAGTAAATGATCGATTCTTGCCTTGACTAAAGTCAGAGTCGACTTTTCCATCCCTAAAAAAGACAAATAATTTCCTCACAATCTTTTAAGTGATAAGAGGGATGCCTCTTTGATTGGTGTTTTATTAAATTATTTAAGGTTGTTCGAGATAGTACCTCGTAAGTCATTATAGAATCTAAATTTTTTTTTAAATAAAATTAAAAATTTGAATGCCAAAATTCCTTATTATAATTTAGTCGTGACCTATCATAGTTTATAATTGTATTAAGTTAATAATTTAATTACCAAAAATAATAAATGAATGACTTTCGACTTGAGCAGTTTTTCACGTAATATAGAACTGGCAACATTGCATTCATCAACTATCTATTTTAAATCTTAAACGCCTTAAGTTTTATTTTATTTAATATATTACAATGTTTAATGCAAATCAGTTTAAACACAATGGACGATTTGCGAGAAAAAATATCGTAAAATGGAAAAAAAATGTAACTGACAGCGAGAAAAGAGATTATTTTATGCGACGTTGCCAGGCTGGTCTGACTCTCGATGCTTCCTTATTTTTAAATATTGGCGACTGTCATTTTGGAGAATTTTTTGACTTTCTTGTTAAAATATCTTTAAAAGAGTTGGGCAGAAACTTTTGATTTTATTTTTAACGTATTCCTCGGAAGTGAATTGATAAAATGTAAGTTTTTTTTGTTTTTGTATCTATTGCAGAGGTGGCCATATAATTCGATATGTGTGCGTTTCGTCGATATTCGCCATAGACTACATGTTAAATTTCAAAATTAATTACACGATAACCCTGGGTCAGATCTGCTTCAAAATTTTATTTTAAACGTATTTGATAGTGATTAATAACATATTAAAAAATTAGCTTTTAATCTAACAAAGTGCTTTAATGTCCGAACAACCTTAAATCAAAACGGGGATAAAGCTAACTAACGGCTTGGAAGAATTCTTAAAAATGATGGTGACCGATATTTCTCTACGGAAAAGAGCTTATTATCCCTAATTATTGTAATTTTTACATAATGGTTTTACATTTATAAAAACAGAAAAAAACAAGTCAAATTTTAGTAGAGAGAGAAAGAGAATCGAATCAAAGAAGAAAATCCTAATTTCAATCTCGTTGATGAGGAAGGAAGCTGTGATATAATCGTAATAAAAGATTAAAAAAAAAAAAAAAATGGAATATTATTGTAATGAGAAAAGAAAGGGAGGAATGGATAGAGAGACAGACAGGATGACCTATTTTACCTCAATCATCATCATCTGCGTTTTTATAATTCAATGTGAATTGATTGCCTTGAAAAGACAGATGAATGGATGGAAGGATATGAATTGCCATTTGCTTGCTTGATAATAGTATGAGAAATAATTAAAGGGGATTAAAGTGCAAAGACCTTGGCCTATAATAACAAGACTCAACCCTTTTCTAATCTGGGCTAAATAATCAGAGCCAAATGGCAACGAATTTGAAAAAGTTTAACGCTCTTAATTGAACAGTTATTTAGAGGGAAGCTTTTGCAACTTAGCTGCCTATTTTATAATTAAATTTAATACTTAATTATATCTCGATATATTCTATGAAGTTTGAAATCTTGAAACGCAATTTTTTTGACGTGACAACGTCTTACAAATCATGTGTCTATAGCGGCATGTTAGAGGGGCTTGCACGAAAAAGTTTATCGGCATGAATAACTCCTCTGTCTTAAGAGGTATAATTATGAGAAATATACGGTTAGAAAGAATGAGTTTTCAGCTAAAGATTTCACCATTTATTTTTTCCCTATCATTTTATTTTACCGCGCTGCGGTAAATTCTAATTTGAAAGTTTAAACCCCTGTAGATTCTGAACGGCTAATCAGATCAGACTAAATGAGATGTCATTTAGAGCAGAAAGATAACCTCTAATAGAATAAATAAAAAAATCCCGAGTAATTAACTCCAAAATTGGTTTTTTTCTCGAAAAACCTCATTTTTTAGGCAAAAAAATATCGAAAAATAGCCCTATTTGTGCAACGCATAGCGACTTGACCATAAAAGCTACATTAAATCTAAATATAGTTTTAGAAAGAGTGGTTCAATACCCAGAGGTTATTTTTTCATTTTTTTGATATGACGTCATTTTACCGCATGAGAGCACTCGGCGGGATTTCGTTTTTCGAAATTTTAAACCCCTGTAGATTCCGAACGGCTAATCAGATCAGACTAAATGGGATGTCATTTGGTGCAGAAAGAAAACCTCTAATAGAATAAATAAAAAAATCCCGAGTAATTAACTCCAAAATTGGTTTTTTTCTCGAAAAACCTCATTTTTTAGACAAAAAAATATCGAAAAATAGCCCTACTTGTGCAACGCATAGCGACTTGACCATAAAAGCTACATTAAATCTAAATATAGTTTTAGAAAGAGTGGTTCAATACCCAGAGGTTATTTTTTTCATTTTTTTGATATGAGGTCATTATACCGCATGAGAGCACTCGGCGGGATTTCGTTTTTCGAAATTTTAAACCCCTGTAGATTCCGAACGGCTAATCAGATCAGAGTTAATGGGATGTCATTTGGTGCAGAAAGATAACCTCTAATAGAATAAATAAAAAAATCCCGAGTAATTACCTCCGAAATTGGTTTTTTTCTCGAAAAACCTCATTTTTTAGACAAAAAAATATCGAAAAATAGCCCTACTTGTGCAACGCATAGCGACTTGACCATAAGAGCTACATTAAATCTAAATATAGTTTTAGAAAGAGTGGTTCAATACCCCCAGGGCTTTTTTTCTTTTTTTTTGATATGACGTCATTTTACCGCATGAGAGCACTCGGCGGGATTTCGTTTTTCGAAATTTTAAACCCCTGTAGATTCCGAACGGCTAATCAGATCAGACTAAATGGGATGTCATTTGGTGCAGAAAGAAAACCTCTAATAGAATAAATAAAAAATCCCGAGTAATTACCTCCGAAATTGGTTTTTTTCTCGAAAAACCTCATTTTTAAGGCAAAAAAATATCGAAAAATAGCCCTACTTGTGCAACGCATAGCGACTTGACCATAAGAGCTACATTAAATCTAAATATAGTTTTAGAAAGAGTGGTTCAATACCCCCAGGGCTTTTTTTTCTTTTTTTTGATATGACGTCATTTTACCGCATGAGAGCACTCGGCGGGATTTCGTTTTTCGAAATTTTAAACCCCTGTAGATTCCGAACGGCTAATCCAATCAGACTAAATGGGATGTCATTTGGTGCAGAAAGAAAACCTCTAATAGAATAAATAAAAAAATCCCGAGTAATTAACTCAAAAATTGGTTTTTTTCTCGAAAAACCTCATTTTTTAGACAAAAAAATATCGAAAAATAGCCCTACTTGTGCAACGCATAGCGACTTGACCATAAGAGCTACATTAAATCTAAATATAGTTTTAGAAAGAGTGGTTCAATACCCCCAGGGCTTTTTTTCTTTTTTTTTGATATGACGTCATTTTACCGCATGAGAGCACTCGGCGGGATTTCGTTTTTCGAAATTTTAAACTCCTGTAGATTCTGAACGGCTAATCAGATCAGAGTTAATGGGATGTCATTTGGTGCAGAAAGATAACCTCTAATAGAATAAATAAAAAATCCCGAGTAATTACCTCCGAAATTGGTTTTTTTCTCGAAAAACCTCATTTTTTAAGCATATGTCGCCCTTAATGGATAAAAGTTTGGCCACACCTGTCATATATTGTTTCAATGAAAATGTTTGAACATGTTTATTTATGAAAACAAACTACTAGTAAAAAAAAAAAACAAAAACAATACTTTCTCTCTTTATATTTCAATATAGGTAAGAGAAAAAAAATTTTTTAAAGTCAAGCAAAAGACGTTGTCACGTTAAAAAGCCACCGGCTGTGTAGAAGACACAGCCAACACCTAATTTTTTTTACAAATAACTTCCGAACTATTGAACGGATTGTCATAAAATTTTCTCCAGATCTAGAGGCTATCGTCTTAATTATTATGGCTTAGTTTCACAAGATTTGGTTCAGAGGAAGCTGAGGTTCGCAATAATAATTTACCGCTCTCTGTGGAACACAGATTCACTTCTAGTTTTAAAACTTTCTTAGGCACACTTAGGACTACAAATTTGCCAAACTTCATCCTAATCCGATGAATATTTCCGGAGATATAAGCAAAAAAGGCACATCATACACATTTAAGACCCAAAGATTGTTATTAAGCTTAGCTAAGGGGTGAAATTAAAAATACAAGCCTTGTTTATTTATTTTTTTAGAAATTTTTAAATTCGAAATTGTTAAATGAATTTCTTTTCCTCTCGGTCGCCTGCCATGTGCTTCAATTTTTCTAACTTGTTTCTGACAATTAATTTAAATATACACTGCTGTATAGGCCAGTGATGGCGAACCTATGATCCGTGGGTCAGACACTGTCTAAGCTTTTTAACTGACCCACGATCATGGGCGTAACTAGAGAATTTGGCTGGGGGGAGGGGCCGGTCCCCCCGGCACCCTCTTAGTTACGCCCATGCCCACGATTGCTACTCACAGAAACTCGCCTAAAAAAAGTTGCACGTGAAGGAGGAAAGAGGCGCACTAAACTAACGTCAAACCACGCCCATTTTTACCCGTTAAGCCAATTAAATTTTAAAGATTATTTAGTATTAAAAATACTTAACTCTGGTGCAAACGGGCATTAGTGACCCAGGAGCTAGTACTAAAAAAAAATATGAACAAAATTTGTTCCATGTCTTAAAAAGGCCATGGTATAGGCCTATGTTTTATTAGGAAATAAATACCCTCTCACTTATTCATAAACAAAAATTCTCATTTTATTTGAATTTTATACTACATAAGAATGCAAAATTTAATTTAGAAATTCCAAAGAGCGTAACAGAATGAATGAATAAATGCAGACAGTCAGAGGGATGGAGACTCCGCAATTACTTAGTGAGGCTGTATTATTATACTGAAAAATTTAACCCCCCCCTTCTATTAATTATTTTAATTTTTAATAATTTTTATAAATGATAGCTAATTATCAGGTCTATTCTCTAAAAACAAACGTTAAAATTTAAAAATAAACAATTAGGTGTTAATAAGTAATGTAAAAACAATCAGCGTTAAAAAATGCTATTCAAAATCACCTCCTTACCTCAAATAGCTATTCTGTAAACAAAAACTTTAAAGCTAAATATTTTTCGAGATCTATTATTTGAATAAGATAATAGTATTCAAAATACCTCGATTCGGACTTTAACTGAGTCATAGATATATTTAACAAGACATGTGAGTGTTTTTCCATTGAGGCCAAACATCCCATGGCCCGGAATCGAACCCAGGATCTCCGCCTTGGTGGCCTGGTGCAATGGATAGCACGCCTATGCCCCGGAAAGGCGGAGATCCTGGGTTCGATTCCCAGGGGCCATGGGATGTTTGGCCTCATCAATAAAAAACACTCACATGTCTTGTTAAAAAAAAAAACTTTTTAAAGCCAAAGTGTTAACATTTAGTAAAAATTACTGTCATGCCTAGAGGTGCCTTTAATATTTTAACGCGGGTGTTTAAAATAAACATTGCGTCTTTAACCTAAAAAGTAAGGTTATGATTTTGATTGCTTTGAAATATT
>JAKCPI010004455.1:0-19898 GCA_023213315.1 Euborellia annulipes | reverse complement strand
TATTTCTTTCCGCCAATAGGTTAAAAAATTAGCTTTGAGAGTGTATTGCCCAATACCTAGACTGCATAGTTTGTGATATAACGTACAAACGTCTACGTTATCATATGCCCCTTCTATGTCCAAAAAAGCTGCTAAAAAGGAAGCCTTTACTTGCAAAGGTCTGTTGAATATTATTAACCAGGATTGATAAGCAATCCAAAGTTGACGAGTTTGCTCTAAACCCAAATGAAAAATACGGCAATTTACGGTTATGCTCTAAATAGTGCTCGAGACGGAATTTTATAAGCTTTTCGAATAACTTCAACATACAAGAAGAAAGTGCAATTGGTCTATATGAAGAGCCAACATTTGGGTCTTTACCCTGTTTTAAAATAGGAATAATTAGTTGTTTCCTCCAATTGTCTGGAATATAGTGCATATATCTAATTTCATTAAATATTGCCAAAATAAACTCAAGAGCTTGAATCGGCAAGTTTTTAATCATGCTATAAGTTATGTTATCCAAGCCTGGAGCTGTTTCCCGCCCTCTAGTGTAGAGGACCCTCTCTAGTTCTCTAAAAGTGAATGGGATTTCTAAAAGGTCTTGGCTATCATGGTCTGACCGAAAACTTATCTCTCTAGGCACATTAGGTGGAGCAATTTTGTCCAAGAAATCCTCAACTGTGTCTGTAGTTAAAGGTGGGCCTGAATATTTTTTTGTCCCTGTAATTGCCCTTACTCTTTGCCATACTTCCCTGCTATTCGTTGCGGGATTAATAGACTCACAAAAAACTGCCCACGACTGTCTCTTAGCCTCTTTAATTATCTTTTTCGCCGCAGCCATTGCTTTTTTTAAATTTAGAAAATTTTCTAAAATTGGGTTTACTTTATATATCCTATGCGCCATTTTACGATTTTCAATAGCCTCTTTACATGCGTTTGTCCACCAGCAGTTGGGTGAATGAGAGGGTGGAGAATTTTTTGTTACGGGTATTGATGCATTAGCTGCTTCAATAATAGCTTCTATTACAAAATTATATTTTATCTCTATTGCTTCATAGTTAGGGGCAAAAATTAATCTACTATTTATAATTTCTCTATATAATTGCCAATTCGCAAATTTCGTTTTATACCTTGGAGCTCGATTAACTATTGGATGAGGGATATGATAATGTTTCCAAATTTTGATTGGGAAGTGGTCTGATCCTAGAGAATCGTTTTCCACTTTCCAGTAAAAGTAGGGGAATAGATTTGCAGAAATTAGAGATACGTCCACTATCGATACATTAGTCCCATAATTGAATCTCGTATCTGATCCATCATTTAAAGGGACAAGATTAAGTCTTTCGCAAAGAGAGACCAGAGCCTCTCCTTGCCGGTCCTGGAATATACACCCCCACTCCTGTGAGTGCGCATTATAGTCGCCTAATAAGAGAATCGGCTGAGGAACGCCCTCTAGACTTGACAGCCATTCATCCAAAGAAATAAAAGAGTTCGGCCTATTATACCCTGATACGATTGACAGTTCAAATCCATTGGTCAGATATATTCTTGCCCCACAGATTTGTATATTATCCGAAATTTTGTGAATTTTTAATTCACTATATTTGATATTTTTTTGTATTGCCAATACCGCCCCACCTTTACCGTCTGATCTATCTTCTCTTATACATTTGTAGTTTCTTAATCTAAAATCTTTCCCTGCTTTTAGCCACGTTTCAGACAACGCTATTATATTGGCTGGTGCTTCTTGAAGATAAGCCTCTAAACTCCCCTTATTTGGGTAAATACTTCTACAATTCCACTGAAGAATAGTAAAACTATCCATGACTCTCGAAAAAGTTTATCTTTCCTATGATCGTCAATTGTTAAATTTTATTAGTATACCAGGGAGGAATGACCTCAATTCATGCACTTTCTGACTACTCTGTACCTAATCTAACCTATTCTTTCTCACAAACTGTGGGAATAAGCTAGAAAATTGGTTATGGTATCTTTGACTATTTGCATATGCTCTGACGATAACTCGTTAATTATTAAATTTGGGACCAATGCCCCCACTATTTTTTTCACACTTTCTAAAATAATAATATTCATATTTATATCGGGTTTAATATTATTTTTATATATTGTTTCATTAATTATTGGGATTTGCGGGATATTCATAGTGTTCGAAATATTCTCTCTATGAATCAATCTAGGCGGATTCATTTGTTCAGTCTGTCTCCTCGCGATATAATTACTTTTATTCCCTAACCACCTATTATCTCTTTCTATAGATGCCTGAGGGATTGGAGGAAAGTTCACATCAGATAACGGAGGCGGTGGAGGTATCTCCGCTATTGATGCGTAACTTTTATTACTATTATTATCCCTATTACTTTTATTTTTTTCGTTAACTAATGTGAGTGCCTCATAAAAGGACAAATTATTTTGTCGCATATACTCTTTAATCTCTCTTTGGATATTAAACTCCGGACAGCTTTTCGAATCTGTACTTCTATGACTTCCTTTACAGTTGCTGCACATAGTTACAAACTGACAGTCTTTCAAAAAATGTCCCTCCTGTCCACAATTTTCACACTTCTGCTCATTTCCCTTGCAATTTGGGCTAGTGTGCCCGAATTTAAAGCATTTAAAACATTGAACTATTCTTTGGATGAATGGCTCTACCTTACAATATACCCCTAATAAGTAAATATTTCTTGGAAGCCCCTGCCCCCTAAAAGTAAGAATTACTAATGGCAACACTTTGCTTTTCCCCTCTTTCTTTGTTATCACGCGCTTTACTTTTACTACTTCTTTTTCCGAGTAGACTGTCTGCAATATGTCTTCCTCGGAAAGAGAAAGATCTACATTTCGAATAATCCCCCTTGTATACATTAGAAAATTAGGAATAAAACAACAAAGTTGTTTTTCTAACCAGAACCTTTCCCCTATCAGTTGATTCGCAGAGACAAAATCAATCAATTCAACTTTAAATCTAAATGGCCCGATCTTTTTGATAGCTTTTATTTTTTTATAAATCTCGAAGACATTATCCCTAATCATTTTCCCTATGGTCATAGGGTGAATTCTTTTATTTCTTGCATCCTCTAGGTGGTCAATAAATACAAAGAATGGTCCCGAGTCATATTCATTAAATAAGTTATCTCTACATGATTCATAAAATGGTTTACTTGTCTTCTGGAGATTGGAACTAATATTAGAAGACCCTGCCTCACCTGGCTCCCGAAGACTGGAGTTAATAGGTGACAAAAGAACGGAAATATTATTTGGTTCTACCAATGGCGGAGATGTCACCTGACGATTGAAACTAATAGCATGAGAATACGATTGACCTAACTCCTGATGACTGGAGTTAATTGGTGTAGATGAAAGACATATATTATTTGATTCCATACCTGACGAAGTGAAGGGCGCTTGAAAGGCGGATTCCCTTTGAAGAGAGGCAGCCTTCTTCTGTCTGTCTCCAGCCTCCCCTTGGATATTTTCATCTTCAGCCTTCCTTTTATTCAAATAATTTAATTCCATTTCATCTTCTTCTTGTTTATTCATAATGTTAAAAGAATTAATTATCAGGGCTGCTTCATTGGCCCCGAAGGCCTTTAAGTCCACGCCCTCAGCCATTTAACCCCTTACCTTCAGGAAGAGATAGTTCACTAACTAATGCTTCTTTTGCACAAACAAATATTACACTTTGCACAAGTTTAAAATTAAAACACTAGGAAACACTTAAAGTTTTTAAATATTACCAAATACTCCAAAAAATTACAATTAAATAGCGAGCAGAATATTTTCCTATTTGTAAACACTGCACCGCCACATATGTAAAATTTATAAACATGGGAGAGTATTTATATTTTGTTACCATGGCAACCATTTCTCCTATCTTTCCTATGAAGTACAAGAGTAAAGTGGTCTTCAGAAGATTTCAATCGCAAAATGAGAATATACATTTTAAAGAGCATCTAAAAAATAATTGATTTTTGAATTTTAAACACAATCGTTGGAGCGAATTTTGAGAAAATCGAAAAAAAACTGAAAAAGTACATCAGTTAAGTAGGCCTACTAGTACTTTTTGGCCGATTTTGATTAAAAGCTTATTTTCAAGCTCCAGTGGGGTGCCTAACTTAAATATAAAATTTCAACCTCGTAGCTCAATTCCTTCATGCTTTAAATTGATCACAGACACACATTAAACAGACATTTTTTTTTAATATCAATTTAAAATTCATAACCTCTTAATTTCTTGATATTTTTTATTATATTAGGTACGATCCGCCGATTTATTCGGCAATCAAGAAAATCTTTTTATATTCAAGAAAATAAGATTTTATTTTAACATCACTACGCTATTAGGCATCATACATTTTATTAATTTGAAGATCAGTAAGTAGTTTTATTCTTGGTCACTTCAAAAACTGTTTAATCTTACATTTTATGCCTAGTGGAACAATAAAAATCTTTCAAAAATAAATTTTTTTTATCCTATTTATTTACTACTTTAATTTATCCATAAAATAAAAATGATTTTCAACTATTGAAATGCCCACGGGGCGTGGTGTAGAGGTTAGCGTGCTAACCTCATATACCAAACGTCGCGGGTTCGGACCCCAGTCAGTCCGATGATTTTATTTAAGCCATCTGGATACCAGATGGCTTAAATAAAAATGCCTGGACCCTAATATATATAAATGCATAAATAACGGTTATCGTAAATGTCTTATATGGCCTGAGCTGCCGAAAAGACAGTGTGAATGTGTGTGTGAGTGTGAGTGTGAATGAGAAAAAAAGTGTGAATGTTTAAAAAAAAAAAAAAAAAAAAACTATTGAAATTGTTGAGCTGATTGATGATTCTTTTAATAAAAGTTAAAACTCATGCTAGGTTTTTGAATTTCTATTTTCAAAATAACTGAATAGATTTGTTGTAATTGTTCAGGAATTGAGTTCTTGACTGTTAAGAACTTAAAAGGCTCATCTGGATGAAAGAGGTGTCTATCAGAATGTCACGATCTCTACTCACGACACGCACGTAATCCCAATAATACGATAAATCGTACATACAAGCATCTCGAACTAATTATCGTCCTAAGAGCGCAATGTGTGGCATATTATCTGACGTAGGAATGATTCATTTCATGGCACCTGAAAATGCAATTCTAATTCTCATGTCTCAATTGGATTGGTGGAGAATAGAATTATACTCACGAATCAAAAATAATTTTATAATGCAGAATTAGAGTCACATCAGCCAAAGTTGAGATTATCTAGGTTCAATAAAACTCCCAGAATAAGACGTTTCGGCCATCTTCAGTTATTGGGTTACAATTATATACATAATACAAATGCACATGTGATCAAACCAGGACTCGTCAATAATAAAATTTATTTGCTTTATACAAAATTATATGGCTCCTGTGCCCAACCTCAGAGATAATTATCTCCATATAAATCAGCCGTATACCAAAAGTCGCAGGTTCGAACCCCAGGCAGTCCGATGTGAATGTGAGTGTGAATGAGAAAAAAGTGTGAATGTTAAAAAAAAAAAAAAACACAGCAAGGGCGGATATAACGGGGGGGGGGGGGGGGATAAAGGGGGTAATTACCCCCTCCGAGATTAAAAAAAAAATACTTTTTTTCGAAAAAAAATTTATTTTTAATGTAAAATTTTAAAAATCAATACTTAAAAATTTATCTGGATCCGTCACTGACTCACAGTCTTGTTAAATAAATATTTAATTTAAGCCTTACTGACGAAAACTAAATATATGTCGATACAAAAAATCTGGTTTAACAAGCAGAGAACCCAACTCTTTCTTACCAAAAGTAAGAGAACCAGTTACACCAGATTTTTTTGAGAAAATTATAAGTTTCTTTACACATGTTTTATTAAAAATATGCTTATACACTGCATAAATATATTTTTCTTTTCTTCTAATATTATCAACTAATCTCCTTAAATTTAAAATTTTACAATATTTGGACTTTTGAGAGCAGAATTATTCAGAGTATTCGAGGAATTCAAGGCAGAGTCATTTTGGGTTAATCATAGTCATCATATTGCGTTTGTAAATCTTCAGGGCCAAAAAACAAAAAATATAAAACCCCTAAAAGTTAGGCAACCTAATGAGAATTGCTGATGTTTGTCGATAATTGTTGCATATCTTCAGGGCGAAAACCGAAATATTAAATAGCAATAACAATATACGTCGATTTTAATGTAACTACAATGTTCCTATCGTTTCTAAAGCAAATTAAAATGAAATTATTATTATATTAAAATATTAAAATTGAATTAATTAAAATGAAATTGAATTATAGTTTTAAAGTTATGACTTAATTGATTTTGTAATATTTCAAATGTGATAACGTCGTTATCCTTTTTACATTTAAGTACAAGTTAGATGGCGTCATGCCATTCCAAGAGCGGATACAAGGGGGGGGGGGGGGGCAAAGGGGGTAATTAACCCCCCCCCGAGATTTGAAAAAAATACTTTAAAAAAAAATCCATTTTTAATGTAAAATTAAAAAAATTTTGCGTCTCTAAAAAAAGGTAAAATATTTTAACGGACGGATAAAAAATTCCGGTTCCGCGGGTAGCAAAAAATTTAGTGTCTCTAAAAAAAAGGTAAAATATTTTTACGTGTGGGCGGCAAAAATTTTTGTGTCCGGAAAACTTTGGTTTCGAGAAAAAAAAAATTTTTTTCGAAGAAAAATTTTTGAGATTACCCCCCCCCCCCCCCACCCGAGAACACCTCTGGATCCGCCCTTGTGCCATTCTAAATATTTTGATCTAAAAATTAATTTTTGTATTTTTGTAAATTTTTATAATTCCTTCCAAAAATTGTGAGTGAAATAAACTTAGTTCCAAGTCGTCCGTAGAGTGCGCTTCATTCCAATTGGGAACCTGCTGTCGAAGATGTCAGATTGTGTGCACGACATATGAAAAATTTTTCACAACCAACTAAAATTTTAGTTATTGCAATAATTTGAATTAATAAAATATTATTAATATTCTTAAAATATTCTACTGGCTACAAGGGTGAGGGAAGCGAAACTCACCCTTGTAGCTAGTTTGAATTAATAAATTATTAATATTCTTAAAATATTCTATTATAATTATATATTCTAGAAATAAATAAATAATAGATACAACCATGGACGTACCCAGCGGGGGGCAGGGGGCAGCTGCCCCCCCCTAGAAGCAAAAAAAAATTAAACGTTTATAAAGTGGTGAAACGAAACAAAATTGGTGGATGGAGACGGCGAATGATCATTTTTGTTAGGACTCGAGGGTTTTTAGGCCTTTAACCATGATCTGATCATGCCCCCCCCCTAGATTTGATCCTGGGTACGCCCATGGATACAACCCCACGAATGTAAAAAGTTTTAAATAATTAATTGTTAATTTCCATATATTTATCTTTTGATTCTCCTGCTATTATACTTCACCACTGTTGAACAGATGTCTGTCGGTAATAAGATACTTTTATTAAAAAAAAAAAAAAAAAAAAAATGAATATATTATGTTTGATCAAGGCCGTAGCAAAAAATTTTTTTAAAGAATATAAAATATTTTTTATAATTTCTAACAGTATTTAAAATTTTAACTCCATTTTTCTCGCTATATTTTTCTTTTTTTTTTTTGGATAATTTTTCGAGATTACGAACCAGTGGGAGTTTGAATATTATGCAACATTTCTAAACAATAAGAAAAAAAATATTTTATATGTTGAGCCTGTAAAAAAAAAATTGCGCCCAACGTGGGGCTCGAACCCACGACCCTGAGATTAAGAGTCTCATGCTCTACCGACTGAGCTAGCCGGGCTACATATATTTTATTTTAACTCCACCCTTTTTACTTTCTCTTACTTATATATTATAGGCCTATATTAAGATTTTATTTTTAATTTGACAGGCCCTGAAGACGGCTTATTACCGATAAACTGGAATTTGTACTCAGTTGGCCTAAAATAAAACAACCAAATAATTCAACTAAACAGTTGTGTTTAAAAATTTATTTCAAATACCAACTTGAAAAAACAGCATTCTGTTCGACAAGTAACCAACTAAAAGACTGTTAAATATTTAAATAAGAAAAAGAAAAATTATTAGGATTGGAAAAATGTATATATCAGGATTACACTTGATTTTTTCATTGGGCCTTGGTTAGGCTAAGAGCTTTCATTCTTTGGGTGCAATTATAAAAAGAATTTTATTCTAATAGGAAAATAATCTTACTTCTCTCACCCAGTCAAGAATATTCTATTAGTTGTATTAATGGATATACTAGCCGCGTCGCCCGCCTTCGGCGGGCTTCGCGCCTAGCCGGGGGCTTCGCCCCCCTGGACCCCCTTCCAGCTGGCTCGGGCCCGCCTGCGGCGGACCCTCGCCTTTCCTTAATTATGAGAAGCTTCACGTTTAGACAGGGGGGCTTCGCCCCCTGGACCCCCTCACTGCCGCCCCCTGCGGCGGACCCTCGCCTTTTCTTCTTAATTATGAAAAAAAAATTATTATTACTACTATTTCAATCCAGTGCCTGCTTGAGGATTTGTTTACATTCATGAAAAGAATACATAAATATTTCTCTATACATTTCCTATGGGAGAAATCGTAACTTTAAAAATTAATAACTCAAAAAGTTATGGGAATTTCGAGATGAAAATAATTTTCCTGTAATCCCGAGAAGGTCCTCTTTATGCCTAAAAAATTTCATTTCAAAATTCCAACGGGAAGTTGCCTAAATAGAGCGTGACAGACAGACAGACAGACGGACAGACAGACAGACGGACATTAGTGAATTATATATATATAGATTTTTCTACATTATATTTCTTTACCGCAGGTTGCCGGATATCTGCTTATTTCCTTCATTGAAGCTTGAAACGCTGATCCACTCACACCTGGAATCCACGCTGGTCGATTTTTATTCCGGAGATCCTTAATTTGGTGAGTCTTACTTTAAATTTGGCAAAAATGTCGTTTAGGAAACTCAGCTCTTTAAAAGGAAGTGAAGTTTTTATTTTGTACTAGTTGCAAAGCCCGCCTTTGACTGGAAAGTTTTTCGTCAATTTAGGATATTTCTTGTTACAATGCGAGTATTAAGATATCAGTAAGGCTGGTTTCGCACGGGGCGGATTCGAGGCCACTAGTTGATTCCACTAGGTTACTCAACTAGTCGCCTGGAAATTGACTGCCGTCAGAAGACTTGTGTTCACATGAGGCAACTTGTGTAATCAATAGGAATCGTCCGAATATTCGGTTTCGGCCGAAACTAAGATTGAGGCCGAATATTCGGTTTCGGTTGAAAATCTTGTTTCGGTCGGACCCTAGTATTCAACTTCTTGGAGCGGATTTTGAGAAAATCGGAAAAAAACTGAAAAAGTACATCAGTAAAATACTAGTCACTTTTGGCCGATTTTGATTAAAAGCTTATTTTTTCACGCCCTAGGGGGTTGCCTAACTTAAATATAAAATTTCATCTTCCTGGATCAATTCCTTCATGCTTTAAATTGAACCCAGACAGACACACACACACACAGACAGACAATGTTGCGAAAAACACTTTTTTGGTGACCTCAAAAAATGTATATCCATCAAAATCTCGACATCGAATTTTTGACATGAATCTAATATTAACTATATATAATATATTAACATTTATATAGAGACTAGCCGCGCCGCCCGCCTTCGGCGGGCTTCGCGTCTAGCCAGGGCGGCTACGCCCCCCTGGACCCCCCAGCCACTGGCTCGGGCCCGCCTGCGGCGGATCCTCGCCTTTCTTAAATATGAGAAACGGGCTGGCGTCTAGACAGGGGGGCTACGCCCCCTGGACCCCCAGCCTCTGGCTCGGGCCCGCCTGCGGCGGACCCTCGCTTTTTTCTTAATTATAAAAAGAAAATTATTATTACTACGTATTCCAATCCAGTGCCTGCTTGAGGATTTGTTTACCTCCATAGAATACACAACTTCAAAGAATACTTGAATATTTCTCTATACATTTCCTATGGGAGAAATCGTAACTTTAGGAATTAATAACTCAAAAAGTTATAGGAATTTCGGGACCCGAGTATTTTTCCGGGACTCTCTATAACGTCCTCTATAAGACTGCAAAATTTCGTTTCAAAATTCCAATGGGAAGTTGGTCAAACAGAGCGTGACAGACGGACAGACAGACAGACGGACAGACGGACACTCCATAATTATTATATACTAGCCGCGCCGCCCGCCTTCGGCGGGCTTCGCGTCTAGCCAGGGGGCTACGCCCCCCTGGACCCCCCAGCCGCTGGCTCGGGCCCGCCTGCGGCGGACCCTCGCCTTAAATATGAGAAACGGGCTGGCGTCTAGACAGGGGGCTACGCCCCCCTGGACCCCCCAGCCGCTGGCTCGGGCCCCCTGGACCCCCCCAGCCGCTGGCTCGGGCCCGCCTGCGGCGGACCCTCGCCTTTCTTAAATATGAGAAACGGGCTGGCGTCTAGACAGGGGGCTACGCCCCCCCTGACCCCCAGCCGCTGGCTCGGGCCCGCCTGCGGCGGACCCTCGCTTTTTCTTAATTATAAAAAGAAAATTATTATTACTACGTATTCCAATCCAGTGCCTGCTTGAGGATTTGTTTACCTCCATAGAATACACAACTTCAAAGAATACTTGAATATTTCTCTATACATTTCCTATGGGAGAAATCGTAACTTTAGGAATTAATAACTCAAAAAGTTATAGGAATTTCGGGACCCGAGTATTTTTCCGGGACTCTCTATAACGTCCTCTATAAGACTGCAAATTTTCGTTTCAAAATTCCAATGGGAAGTTGGTCAAACAGAGCGTGACAGACGGACAGACAGACAGACAGACAGACAGACGGACAGACAGACGGACAGACAGACAGACAGACAGACAGACGGACAGACGGACACACCGCTATTATATATATAGATAGATAAGAGAAAGTAATAATTAAATCTCGAAAATCCATTAAAACGGTGACATACTCAATATCACATAGGTATTAATTTACATACAAAATATTAAGTAGCCCTCGGGACTCACCTCGCTTCAGGGTCCTTTTCCAATTTCAGCTAAAACGGTGAAAAGACTATTCGCTTTTTTATATTAAAAATAAAGATATTTCTTTTATTTAAAAAAGTAAAAAAAAAAAAAAAAAAAAAATGAATTGGTAATATTTATAAGAAAAATGTAATATTTAAAAAAATGCATGTTACTATATTTTTTTAATTTATTTATTTTAATTATAATGGCTCCTGATTACTCCTGGCGCGCACGGACTACGTGGCAACCAAAATTCTATTTGGGTAATTTTTTAATGATCTCTTCAGAACAAGGCCGAGAAAGTCTAGGAGCGGGGATGGATTTTGATTAATACGTCATCACCCCCTCTCCAGCTTTTCCATATTCTTAGACTCGATCAGCAGCTGATATTAATACGTTTCCTATATTGAGATTGGACAACTTGGCCTAGCTACCATCCAAAGAGCCCTATTCTCTTATCACGGCAACGCCACCTGGTCAGTGCCCTGAGTGGCTTCATACTGTTTACATCGTGTCTGTGTTTTTTTATATCAAAATTTGTGAGTGCACATCCAGCATGGCGGCTTGCTGACGCCACGGGGCTCTTCTCTTAGCTTTCCTCCTTAGTTTTAAAGGTATTTTACATTTCTTTTTAAAATTGTTGATTAAATTTAATTAAAATAAGATAAATAAGCAAAATGAGATATAATTTATAATTAATATTTTACATTTCCATGTAAAAACGTTATCCAATATTCAATTAATCAGTCGAAGTTCGTTTTTGCACAAAGAATATTAAATAACTAACAATAGGCATTTTTTATGTTTATTCAAAGGAATAAATAATTGTATTCATTAATTTTTCAAATCATTCTCACTCCTGAATTCTCTCTCTTGATAGTCAACCATTCTCTCTCTCTTATTTCTGTTCCGGAGAAAATTCCGCCTCGCATGAATTTTTTCTCATTCAAATTTTATTTTTTCACGACGCGTTTGTCAAATTGATATTCTCCTATTGATGAAATTAATTCTTCAATTAGGCTACTATCTTTTCTTTCTAAATACTTAATATTATTTTAATACAGTGATATATCATCGACCTCAGGCAAAACCTGTACAGACAAGTAGAACATTCCTATTCAAAACATAGGCAGGGCCTTTATATTCAATACTTACTCGAGTATTTTAATTAAACCTTACCATTTGAAAAATATACACTCCAAAAAATTGACACAGCAACCATGGGCGTACCCAGGATCAAATCTAGAGGGGGGGGGCATGGTCAGATCATGGTCGTCCAGGGGGGGGCAGATCATGGTAGTCCAGATTGTGACATAGCTATTTTTTATATAGAGGGGTAAAGCCTTCGAATTAAAGGCCTAAAAACCCTCGAGTCCTAAAAAAAGAATCATTCCCCGTCGCCAACCACCAATTTTGTTTCGTTTCATCACTTTATAAACATTTAATTTTTTTTTTGTTGCTTCTAGGGGGGGGGCAGCTGCCCCCCTGCCCCTCGCTGGGTACGCCCATGACAGCAACTATTGTTTTATTTTAATCTTGCGCTTTTACTTTACATTAAATTATTTTTCATTAAAAATTATTTTCTTAAGGAAAAATAATAATTAAATAAATAGAAATTTTAAATTTCTTATGAAAATTTTCAAATTTCTTAAACTTATAAATTTTTTACTGAACTTCATTTTATCAATATTTATTCATTACAGGGGCGTACATAGATATTTTTTTCGGGGGGGGGGCCTGAACTCAAAAATTTTTTTTTAAGAAACTACATTTTTTTCACACGAAATTTTTTGCGGAACATTTTTTCTTTTGCTGAACCAAAGTTTTCCATCCTGCGGAAAAATTTGTTGCGCTGATGTCTGTACATCCCTATATATGTATATGTGTTTGGGAAATTTCGGGGGGGGGGCGGGCCCCTGATTCATTAATTATTGATTGAGTGTATGCCATATTAACAAAAAATGGTTTATTTTTTTATTTTAAACCAAAGATGATATATTAATAACACAAATGCAATTTTGTTATGAAAAATAATTTAAAATAAATGTGCCATTTTAATTAAATGCTTTTTATATTATTATCATGATTATAATAATTCGTTATAAGAAATAATTAAATTTCGAAAATCTCTTTAAACGAGTTGGGACTTAAACGAGGCGAAATATTTAATCAAATAAATTTTGTTGCGTTTTTTTTTTTAAATCTCGGGGACTTCTTAATAAGTTGAAATTTTAACATCGCAGTTTTTGCAACCTCAATAGTCATACAAACTGTTTGCGGCCCTGGCTATCGGAAACCGTATTATACAAAAATGTCATTAAAACTTGCCATGCCACTACTTTCCTTGTTAGCATGGGCGTAACTAGGAGGGTACCGGGGGGGCCTGCCCCCTCCCCCCAGAAGGCTCGTGCCCCCCCTCCAGAAAGCTCCCTGCTCCAAGAAAAATTGAGAAAATATGGGGCTTTCCAGGCCCCCCGGAGGATAGCTGGTCCCATGGCCCACCCCAGCCAAATTCTCTAGTTACGCCCATTGTTAGATTTTGTCTTCACAGCTAAAATATTAAAATTATTTTTTTTAATTTTCTTATTGGAATTTTGAATTGGATTGGAGTTCAAAGAACGGACTCTGGGTTTATAGCCCACAATTTAACTAAACAATTCAGGAGCTATTCTTACTCCATCTTCAGTTTAAGGTGGAAGGATAGCTCCGAAACTGTATACCGTACACCTGTAGAGAAGCAATTGCAAAAATAAATTGGTTTTCATTTTGCACCAAGAACATATGAAACGAATAAATTTCCTTTCGTAACTTGAATCAAAACTACATAGTGTTTCTTTTTTTTTGGGGGGGGGAGTGTTCCTCACACTTTTGGCCAGCCTGGCCATTTGATTGCTCTCTCTCTCTCCCTCCACCACTATTGAAATCCTGGCTGGTGTTTTTTTTAAACCCATTTCGGCTACAGAAGTCATTTAGGGGTTTAGTGATTTTTATGTAAATATATGACAATATAAACCCAACATTGAATTAAGCGTTTTTCCATATTATTTTGATTTTCTTTTTCTTTGCCTAACCAAAATTCTTTTCTCTGGTCTTGACTAAATGATTATTTTGATGTCTCTTGTGATTTAAAATAAGATACAATCTTTTGCATGGAAAAGACACACTGAGCGAGTTTTTTTTTTACTCTTCCAAGCGTTGGATAACAAAAATCGTCAATTAATAAAAAAAAAATAATAATATTTTATTTGAGCCTCAAACGTTTTTCATTTTTGTGTATTTTTTCACACACCGACATACCCGTATTTACACAAACACAGAAAGAAAGCGTTTTTTTTTTTTTTTTTTTAGACTCAGGAAACCTCAAAACCTGAATTTCTGTTAAAATCTTATACATTTAACATTAAAATTTTCAGTTCTCAAAGATTTATTAAAACTTCTTAATATAATAAATTTTAAAATTATAAATTGACAGTAGTTGGCACAATTATAAAATATATATTTGATATCAATTGTTTATAAATACAGTCATTCGTTACATAAATACAATACAGAACATTTTTTTATTAACAAAATAGGTAATGAGAGGCAACATTTTTGATATTCAACATTTTATTTTTGGAATGTTGAGGTTTTTAAAAATGTCAATATAAAATAATTTACTTTTTAGCTGAGAGGTTTATAAAAGGAATATTTTGAGTTAAAAATTTTAAAATGTATCATGACATATAAAACACTGATAAATTCGCACAAGACATATACATATATACGTATATATATGATATATAATATATATAAATACATAAAGTATATAGTAGACATATTTAATATTAAGGTTTTTTTCATTGAAAAATATAAATATTTGTACAAAATGTATTTTCTTTGGAGGGTGGGATGAAAAATATAATTAATTAACGGAGGCGACTTCTTTTTGTAATCGTTCTAAAGTTTCCTCCATGGCTTGTCGAGTTCGCATCATTAAATCATCCATATCCTTTAATGTGAGACCCTTCGTTGAAATTGCTGGTAACGCGTTAATGATGACTTTTCCTAAAAAACATTAAAATTAAATGAATTATTAGAATAAATAGTAATGAAACATGGCACTGGTACTGTACAACCCCGAAGGTCCCTACTTAGAAGCAAAGATTCTTTTAAAAATATTTTTATACCCCCCCAAAGCAAATCCAAAATATTACTCTTTTTGTTTGTTTTCAAATAAGATGGGGGAAATGCCAATTCAAATATATTATTATTATTTTTTCTAATAGAAAAAAAGTTTTACTACCGCAATTAGAGGGGGGAGGGGGGAAGTTTCTTACTTTTACCCCCCCCCCCTCCCCCTAAACCGAAAATCTGGCTATGCTACTGCTTGTTTCATACAAATTTTAGTTTTTTTTTTAACATAAAATTAAAGGATTTTAAAAGGAGAGACTCTGCTCAATAAAAAAAAGTGCGTCGCTTTAGGCACTATGAACCCCTCGCCCCATGACCGAGAGACTAGAGGTGTTGAGAATCAATCGATATTGAGAGCCTTAAATCCACGGGGCACAGGTTCAAATCCCAGGGAGTCCGAAGAATATTTATTTAAATCATTTGGATACCAAATGAATATTGAGGTATGTCTTTGTGGCTGCAAGCATTTTTAAGGCGGAGTCAAAAAAATTGCAAAACATGCAGCCAAAATTATTTTTTTCCCTGGCCCCCTAATAAATATCGTATCTATAATATATGTGTTTCGTTAAAAGTCTATATGGAATAAGATGCCGACAAGACTTAAAAAATAAAAATAAAAAGTTACTATGAATTTACCCGCCTATATAGGCCTACTATGTTCATTATATAGTCTAGGTCTACTCGTATTCAAAAATATATTTGGACACTATTTATTTACAACTATTTCGGATTGCAAAACGCCATCTCTGATCAGTGCAGAAAATACTTTGAAATTGATAGGTGTAAGAAGAGACCATCGCCTGTTAATCTACCATATAGGCTACACTATTTATTTGAAACTATTTCGGGTTGCATGCAAAACGCCACCCATCATCAGTGCAGAAAATAGTTTTGGCGTTTTCCATTCCGAAAGAGTGTCAAATAAATAGTGTAGCCTATATGGTGGATAAACCAGGGATCGTCTCTTCTCCTAACTATAA
This sequence comes from Euborellia annulipes, assembly GCA_023213315.1. NCBI lineage: Eukaryota > Metazoa > Arthropoda > Insecta > Dermaptera > Anisolabididae > Euborellia > Euborellia annulipes. The sequence continues at coordinate 3,717 of JAKCPI010004455.1, read as the reverse complement.
ATTAAATTAAGCTAATAATTATTAATCTTTTGATTGGTGGATAAACATTTAATTTAATTCTTTTAATGAAATGACCATTTTGGCACTTAATACATTTGAAGTTTTCCAGTCTCAAATGTTTGAAATTTTTACAATTTTTTTTTTTTTTTTTTAATAAGTTTCCCCTCACCTTGTCCAAAATATTTCTTCTCATGATCAATAAAACTATATGGAGAATAAACAACAGGAATAATTGGCATTTGATTGGTGATTGCTACACTGAAAGCTCCCTTCTTAAAGGGAAGCATTTTATTTTTGCCATTGCGCGTCCCCTCTGGGAAGATCCAGAGTTTGATCTGCAAACAAAAATATCACGCATATTTTTAGAAATATGTTATATAATTTAAAATAAAATATAATAAAAATATTTTTTTTGAACTTTGATGTTTTTTTTTAGTGACGGGGTGTATAAATTTCTTAATGAGCCAGATATGTATATTTATATTAATTGTTTGAAACGAGTTGACCGGAAAATTGTGGGATTAAGGGCGTGCTGGATAAGAATCTAGGGGGCAAAGCTTTCCCGATTAGACAGGAAGCCCGCCAAAGGCGGGCGATGAGGCTGGTTTAAAATAGAATAAATTAAGGAAATTGAATTAAAAAGTAAACAATAAAGAATTTATGTATGCATAAGTGGAATATTTTACTAATTGACGATTATTTACTAATTATTATGATTTACATTTCATTTGAATGAATGAGATTTCATTCTACGTTTGATTTTGTAATTCTAATGATAAAAATAAATTTTAATTTATTTATATTCAATTGAATAACAAATGTGACATTTGTACAACTTTTTTTTTTTTTTTTTACGCTACTCTTTTATAAGATTTGAATCGATTTAACGATATGTTTTAAGTATAAAAATAATAATATGACAATAGAACGCGGATTTTTTTATATAATCAAATAACAATTGAATTTTATATTTCCATTAATTTATTTGAATAATAGGTTCTCTACTATCAAATGAAAGTATAAAGAAATAAAAAAAAAATCATATATTCTCGTTATTTTATCATCAAAACATTTGGAGGAAAAAGATATATTGAAAAACTCCTCAAGAAAAATTATTGAAAAATCATTCATACCGTATATTGAATTGATTTCTTAATAGTAATATGAAGGCAATTTTACTTTTTGTTTGTTGAGATATCTTCCAGCCTCATTAATATTGGCTTTAGCAGCTTCTGGATTCGATCTATCGATGTAGATGAGTCCACCCAGCCAGGCTGCAAGGCCAAACGGCTGAATGTATAAGAGCTCTTTCTTTGCAATCACTGTGCATTTATCCATGATCTCCCAGATATGGAGCATACCTAAAAAGAGAAAAAATAAACAATAAAACATGAAATGAGAAATCGTTACTATTTATTTGCAATTATTTTCATATTAGTGTTCTTAAATAGGCAAATTATCAGTAAGAAAGAATTTATTTGCCTATTTAAGAGCACTAAAATGAAAATGGCAAAAATTTATATGATCAGAGGCAAAATATACCGAAGACGACATCCACCACCAAAACTATTTTCTGCACTAACGATGGGTGGCGTTTTGCAAAACAAGCGTGTCATAATTTGTTTTTTTAATGAACCCATTATAAGTTAATGCCTCATTTAAAAATTTCCAATTGCACTAATTTTTTAAAAGAGTATTTTGAATGTAAAAAATTATGTCCCTTTTGGAAAACAATGAATAAAAATTACCTGATTATTAAAGGTAGATTTTCAAAATTAGGTAATAAAGTGAAAAACCAGAATCAGAAATATTTTTTTAACAATGAGCCCATTAAGACCCCTCATTTATATTTTACTATATGATTAACAACAGTACTAAGTATTTATACAAATATTTTGAAAATTTTAAATTATGTACTTAAAAAAAAAATGAAATCAAAATATATTTTTGGATTTTGAAAAGAATATTTTCACTAAGACCCTTGTCATGTTGTATGTCATTTGAAAGAGCATTTAAAATGCTGCAAAATGACACCTCTCCCAGCTATCTAGCTGAATTAGGACGAGTTTTTGAAAACTCTACATGGCCATATATCGGAAACAGCGTGAGATAAAAATTTAAAAATTGGGATTTTTCTTAGTCTTAGTAGGCTACCTAGTAAAGTATACCAAATTTAAAAAAAATTCTGAGAAGGTGAGGAAAATTTTCTTCTTTGGTATGGAATGACTTAACACTCTTAATGATATGTGCTATTGTTTGAATCATAGTTTTTGAGATGTTTATATAATACCAATGACTATTTAAAAATTCATTTTTTTTCTTCTATATATTATCTGAAAAAATTTTGACACAAATGCAGCTTATATTATTATTATTATTATTGTTTATTAGGCACAGTAGGTTATATAGTATAAATTCAAGAATACTAATTATCTTATCAGGTTACTCCTCCTCAGCTGAGAGCATTGGCCTCTTACTGCTAGTTAATTAAAAATACTCTACGAGTATGATATCTAATATGCATAAAGTATGATAAATTATTTTTTTATATTTTAAGTCATTATATAATGATAACATGATCATTTTATTTCATAACAAATAGAGAATATGACCTTTGATTAACAAAAAAAAAAGTATAATTTTGAATTTATCTCATTTCCTAATCATTTTATTATAAACATCTAAATTAATCTAATCTACGTAAAACATATGTTTTATATACGTAATAAGGATTTAGTAAAAATATGCTCAAATAATTTTTTTTACGAGGTTATTAAGGCCTGGTGCACACTTTGGTTTACCAAAATTGATCCAAGTCAAGGGACGCAGCACCGTATCCAATACATCTTAGAAATAAAAATTATAATCTCAGGTAATTCGAAGAAATAGATATCTTTTGGAAAAAATTGACTTTTATAATGGTTCTCCCATTCATAAATTACAATATACAGTTCTTTGTTACAATAAATATACAATTATATTACTTTCTCTTACCTCTATATATATGTTAAAATATAGAAGAGAAAGTATTGAATTCATGTCAAAAATATGATGTCGAGATTTTGATGGTTCTTCACGTTTTGAGAACCCCTTAATCCAAAAAAGGGGGTTTCGCGAAATGGTCTGTCGTCTGTGTGTCTGTCTAGTCTGTGTGTCTGGGTTCAATTTAAAGCATGAAGGAGGTTAAAATTTTATATATGTTAGACACCTCCCGGAGCGTGAAAATAAGCTTTTAATCCAAATCGGCCAAAACCAGTACTAGTACTTTTTACTGATGTACTTTTTCAGTTTTTTTTTTTTCGATTTTCTCAAAAATTCGTTCCAACGATTTTTTTTAAATTCATAAATCAATTATTTTTAGATGCTCTTTAAAATGTATATTTACATTTTTATATTGAAATTTCTGAAGACCACTTTACTCTTGTATTTCATAGGAAAGATAGAGAAATGGTTGCCATAGTAACAAAATGTAAATATTTTTCTTTTTATTAGATTAAAAATCAATTATTATTTAAATTCCCATTTTTTTAAATTTATTTGTGTCTTTAATTGTTTCAAAGAAAACATATATGTCTCTCTCTCACTTGCAAACATTATCGTCTCTCTCTACTCTTTTTAAATTCCCTTTCCACCTTATCTTCGCATAGGAACAATGTTAATTTCCTATAGGGATTTGTATGTTAATTTCGATTCAAAAGGGGGTCCCCTTTAGAACTT
>JAKCPI010004454.1:0-52433 GCA_023213315.1 Euborellia annulipes | reverse complement strand
ATTTTATTAAAAGAGTAGTCGCGGACTTCCGTCGAAAGACATCGATTGTTAAAAGTGATTTTGTAAACGATCAGTAGGAATATCGTTTACTGTTTATAAAAGTAACACAATTAAAAAAAAAAAATTCTTAGTTTTTACTTTTTAAAAAGGCGGATCCAGATGGGTTTTTCGGGGGAGGGGGTAATTTTTTTGGCCCTTGGGGCATAGAACAGTTGTAGAGTGCTTGCTTCCTCTGCTAGGGGCGACGGATTTGCATCCCAGGCATATTTATTGGATACCAAATGATATAAAAAAATTCATTGGACTGCCAAGGGTCTGAACCCACTCCCCTTGGATTATAGATTATTATAAAAAATATTATTTATAACTTACAATTTTCACGAATTTTTTTTTTCAATGAAATGAATATTTTGAGACCATTTAAGTACTTTTTGAAATTATGGCTGTCTGTATTATGTAATTTCTTTCGTCCAAGATAATTCTAAAAATAATTATTCGATAGTACTGTAATTTTGCTCACATAAACCGTGTTATCTTTTTACAATTTGCTTAGTAATAGATGAGTTGGTGAGCTAAACAAGGATACAAGGGGGGTAAAGGGAGTAATTACCCCTCCCCGTCCCGAGATTTGAGAAAAATATTTTTTTGGTAATTAAATTGTGATTTTAATATAAAATTTTCAAAATTAATAGCCTACTTAAAAATTTGATTTCTATACTTATATATTGGAGCTAAATCGAATCTAGAATTTTTCAAAATTTTTTTATATTTTTTTCCTTTAATCTTTGTGATTTTTTGGGAAAATAAAAAAATAATAATAGACCTCTATAATTTTTAGAGAATAGACTATTTTTGCAATTTTTTTTGCTTTATACTAACTAATACAAATATTAAGTGCTTGCTAAGTTTAAATTCACAAAAAGTAGTCTAAAATTTGGAAATTATCAGTGACATTACCATTTTAGAGAGAGCAAATTGCAAGCAACGGAATAAGGGTCATATGGCTCGGATGCTTATGCAAGTAAAGAAGTTTGCGCAGGATAATATTTATGCATTCTGTGCATACATGGTAGAGAGGCTTGGTCCCGCTATTCTCGTTAGTCAATAGCAAATGGACGATAACGAGCCTCTGGCCAAATGACCCTTTAACAGCCTTTTAAGTGCCATCTGGGAACTAACTTACCTTGACCGAGACAAACGAAAATACGCACTCATGGAAAATTGAATTCCCCGACAATCACTTCAAAATTTATACAATTAATTTTTTTTTTCATGTGATGATATTAATTAATTTTTTTTAAATAAACTATTCTGCATCTTAGATGTACAATACTTTTTGATATTAATAATATTAATATTATGTTATATGTGATCTAGACATTGCTCAGATCTTGTGGGTATGTGGATGGCGACCACGATCTGCCCGAGCTGGGACAGGCGGTGGTCCTTCAATTCTTTGTATGTCTGTCTCTTCCTTCCTCTTTTAAACAGACGTCAGACCGTGCGACGGGCCGGCCTGTTCTATATCTTCCTGGTCGCAAAAACGCATGATAGGGTTGGAGGGAAAAGTGAGTTCCGCCGACCCCGCATCGCGGGAATAAAGCGGGCGCAGAAGAAGAAAAAGATCTAGACACCTACGGCAGAACAGATATTAATTATTTAGTTTAAAAGGGAAAAACAAATTTGGAAAAATTTGACAATAACGTCTAGGAGACAAATCTGAAGGCGGTTTGCGCAGCTAGTTAATTAAAAATATAAAAATTTATATTTTTAATTGACTCTGATATAATACAACATCTAAATGTTTCTGATTATAGAGATTGTTGTTGTATAGAAAAAGCTCTTTGATTTTTAAAAAATATTTACTACCTCTCACAGTGTTCTTATTGAAATTGACATAGTAAATATTGAGCAACCCGAGATTCAGATTATAAAAATCGGCAGCCGTGAAAAGTTTAATTAGAGCTGCAAAATAAGTCTATCTCCTCCCCTCCCTAAAATTATTATCGTATCTTATATTCAATAACATTGAATACATTTATTAAAATCCAAGGGAAAATAATAATGAACGTGTTAAGGGCTTAGTGGACCACACTAGTCAATTTTAATTGTTAATAATAATAGAAAAAGAGAAATTATTTTCTATGAAAATAGTATGCAACTAATTCATTTAATTAAAGGATAAATTATTTTTCACAATGAATTTAGAACTAATAATAAACTTTATCGCGTGACCTTTCGCTGATAGGCCTGCCTACTCCACAAAATTTCATTGAATTCAAAGAATCATTTATTTTATGAAGGTCATTATAATGTACTTGTTGGAATTTGTATTTCTATAATCGAATTATTCGTTTAGCTTTACTGTTCAGAATCTATAGTGAATTAACTGATTTTTATAAAGACCTTAGAGTTTATTTATCTAGTGAATGATTGCACAATTGTTTTGGTTATATGTCTAGAAGACAAGCAATAAGCAAAAAAAAAACCTTCAATGAGAATGATAATCACAAATATTTAAAAAAATATATCTTTAGTTATATTCTTGCATTTATGTCGGAAATTTGATGTCTGAACTCGCGTTTTGAGAACCGATGGATCCACAAAAGTGGGTCCCACAAAATTGTTTCTCTTGTCTGTGTGTTCAAAGTAAAACTTGACTAAACAGATTTTTTCTTAAGGAATTAGTTGTTAGCGAATTATTTATTTTAATCTCATAAAAAGAAAAAAGTGAGGCGACTACTATCTTGAAAAATGAGTGTCATTTGAATATATCGCCTAAACGTCAGTCCCCTGGAAGTTTTTCAACCGCAAAGCTAAAGGGCCCCATACACGCCGTACTTTATTATGCAAACCCGGCTCGGCTCGCCTTCAAACGAGCCAAATCCGCCCGTGTGTGGGCTCTCACGAGCCGAGCCGAGCCTGGGACAGATCCGTTTGGGCCTTCTGTCCGGCTCGGATCGGGAGCAGATCCGCACGTGTATGGGTCGTTAAGTTAAAAATATTTTGCTAGTTCAATTTCTGTTTGATTGAGCCCATTCAATAGATATTCGTAACTGTTAAAACAATATAAATTTGCGAATAAATAGAAAATCGAATAGCTTTATAAATATGAAAGGTAAATTTTTATAACTCTATTCCATTAATTTTTACATTCGAAAAAAGATTTATAAAATTAATTTGAGGTAAAAACTGCTTTGTTAAGGAGGTGAATATCCATAAAATAAATAATAAAGTAGAAAGACGTAAGGGGGACGCGACACCTTTGTCCAAGGCCCAAGTATTTTTGACCGACGGCCATTTGTCAATGTCTCCACTTGAAAAGAGCCGCTAGACGAGACATCTGAGCCTTATTTAGCTTTCAGGGGACATTTTATAAAGGATAGACTTTAGTGAGGACAACACCTTCCGATTAATCGACACCCTTTCATTTTTTTGAATAAAAACCATTAAAGTCAAAATCAGCTACATTCATCTGAGAAAAGAAATAGGATTTGATAAAATAGACTCTTTTTGGGCCTTTATAAAAAAGAATAAAGATCTCTTCGAATAACAAGTGGTGAAATTAAAAAAAAAAAAAATATTAAAAAAATATATTTGTGATGCCATACAGACTCTTCCAAAACAAATTAAACATTTTACAAGTTTAATACAATCAATTGGTTGAAGTTACATGAGTGAGAAAATTATAATATGAAAACCAAAGATTTTTTGATTTTTCCAAATGCGTTTTAATTCGGATATTTCAAAGGTATAAAGCCTCTTCTTCCGAAGAAGAAACTGAAAAAATCTGGTGTTGCTGGTCGCACAGCACACAACTTTCTCTACTTCCGTTAATTTAAAGTTTGTTCTATACTTGTCACACCAGATTTTTTGTGTCAATATATAATTACTTTACGACAGTACATTAGTATTCAAAATGAAATTTATAAACATTGGAAAATATTTATATTTTGTTGCCATGGCAACCATTTTTCTTATCTTTTCTATCAAGTACAAGAATAAAGTGTGCTTCAAAAAATCACAATGGCAAAATAAGAAAATACATTTTAAAGAGCATCTAAAAAATAATTGATTTATGAATTTTAATCAAAATCTTTGGAGCCAATTTTGAGAAAGTCAAAAAAAAAAAAAAAAAAAAAAAAACTGAAAAAATTCATTTTTAGATTGGTGCAATTAACAATTTTATTGGCCCTCGGTAGGTTGGTAACCTCATATACCAAAGTCGGGTTCGACCCCAGCGTCCGATGATTTTATTTAACCAATTGGATACCAAATGGCTTAAATAAGAATCCTGGACCCCATATATGTATATTTATCAATAACGGATATCGTAAAGTCTTATATGGCCTGAGTTGCCGAAAAGACTGTGTATGGTGTGGAGTGGAGTGTGAATGAGAAAAGGTGAATGTTTTTTTATAAAAAAAAAAAAAAAAAACAATTTTATTGTTAAAACTTGACTTATAATTCCTTGGTCAAAAATAAATCTTCCATTCCAAGAAATGAAAAAATTCATCTACTAATACTGCTAGTACTAGACCTGTAAAATATCAAGAAAGCACTAGTACTACTAGTACTTTCTTGATATTTTAACTAGAATAAACCTTCGTAGAATTTAGAATTTTTTCACAAAAAATTGAATAAATTTCAAGTGAAATATCAAAAATGTGATTTAAGGAAATTACTCAAAAACGAAAAAACTACTCAAATTTTATACCTAAGCTAAGTACTCATGTCGCAAGCACCTCAAGGAATTTCAATCAGATTGACCAAAGAATTGATGTACTTTTTTAATGTTTTCCAAAAAAAAAGCCGAGCTTCAACTCGAACAACACGGAACTTTATTTGCCTGAAACGAGTGACTAAATGTTGTGTTCTGTACTTGTCACACCAGATTTTTTGTGTCGACATATAATTAGATTTTTTTTTTTGTTGGAAAAAAGTCATTTCAAAGGCCATTTGACTTTTATATTTTTTATTATTTACATTAGAAATACAGTATCGATGGTTTCCGGCGGGCGTTCAACGGTTTTGTTTTTCGGGGGCCACCTTTCCCAATTTTGCTTAACAACATTGATCTTGATGGCTGTTGTTCCTTCTACTTGCCAGACCCGAGGGCCCATATAATTAGTTTCCGCTAGTCTTAGAATTTAATAAGTAAAATTTATAAACATGAAAAAATATATTTTTTTACCATAGCTACCATTTCTCCTATCTTCCCTATGAAATATAAGAGTAAAGTGTGTGTTACGTGCTAGGGAGGTGCCTAACTTAATATCAAATTTCAGCCTCCTAGCTCTGCCAGGTTGTGGGACCCAGGGGAGGGAACCTCTCGACATCGAATTTTTGACATTAATCTAAATCTTTCTCTAAATATAGCCTGTATATAAACGTATATATGTAGGTAAGAGAAAGTAAAAAGAAATTAGCTGTATTGCTCATTTCTTTCTCCTACTTAAATAAGTTATTATTATTAATAGATAAATAAGTAAAAATTTGTTATACATTTATTGTTAGTATAAATATTGGAGTACTATTTATAAATTGTAAATATTTATTCTTTTCATCTCGAGATGAAAAAAATCTTGCCTTTCTTTAAATCTAGGCTATTTATTTAGTTTAGATGTAATTGGAAGGTTTCTTTTTTCGGATTTACCTCCTCAGGCCTCATCTACATGAATCAACTGAAAGTGAAAAAAATTCTCTACCTGAAGCCTTTGGAAGGCTAACCCACTTGATTTAACTGATATGATATGATAGTGGATACGGGGACCTGATCTGTCTCTAGACTAGACTGAGGCCTTCATGTGAACAGAATACACACACACACACACACACAGGGAATTTTACATACAACTCTCTCGACCGTGGTCTCGTGAGAAAGAGAGCGAGAAGAAGGGACTTTTTGTAAGAGACCCCCCGGGGCGACCCTCGGCGATGACAACAGGTGGCAACCTCACGTGCGAGAGAGAAGGTGAGGAGGGGTTCAAATCCTCATGAGGAGATATCTGCTCCATTCACGACAACATGCCATGGTTAATTAACGCCCAAATCAACACCAGTTGGGAACTTTATAATATAATAAAATAATAATGATCAATTGAAATTAGGTAAATGTATTCAATCATAAAGCACCTGTGCGAGGAGATCCGACCTTGGAACCCGAACTACGAATTATCGATTCAACCCAAAGAGAGCTTAAATTACTATTCTAAACGATTCATCATTTTTTTTTCCTATATTCTTATGTAATGAATTCTATGTAAATTAATTAGCAAAATTTTCGAAGAAATAATAAACATATAATAAGGATGTAGAGAATGTTGAAGAAATTTTTATAAAATTTCATGGCTTTAATAGTAAATATCTTAATTTGTTAAGCCACGGTGGAGTTGAGGATTCATTTAGATGATCAAAGCTGAGAATAATGAAGACAAATAAAATTATGTAGGGGTTTTAATTTAAGATAAAATATTCTTCGATTTAATATAAATCAGAAAAGCGAGGCGCTTTTTTATTTCACTCGATTCTTGGTGTATAGTACATGCAAGGGCGAGGCTTTGTGCATCAACGACGATTTTCAGATTTGTGTCCCTAAAATAAACGATCTTTATAAAACTTATAAGAACGTATTGATTATATTTTGTCCGAAACGTCTCCTACCTCATTATATGCTAACTTTATAGAGTATTGGATGCATTTTCCAAAATTCGAATATCGACTGCACTTCTCTGAGGAATAAATGTTTTGAAGTCCCATGAATCCAAAAAAGTGGTTTTTGCAACATGGTCTGTCTGTGCGGAACAAAATATATCAAGAACGGAAAGAGCTAGGAGGATGAAATTTTATATTTAAGCTAGACACCCCCCTGGGAGCGTGACACGAAGCTTTTGAACAAAATCGGCCAAAGAGTACTACTACTTTACTGATGTAATTTTTCAGTGTTTTTTTTTTTTTTTTTGATTTTCTCAAATTCGCTCCACAATTTTTTTAAAATTCATAAATCAACTATTTGTTAGATGCTCTTTAAAATGTATATTCTCATTTTTCCGTTGAAATCTTCTGAAGACCACTTTTCTCTTGCGCTTCATAGGATAGATAGGAGAAATGGTTGCCATGGTACAAAAAATAAATATTTTCCCATACTTTTACATCTTGAAAATTGATTGTACCGTCGGAAACTAAATACATGTCGACACAAAAAATCTGGTGTGAAGCACAGAACACAACTTTCGATTACCGAAGGTAAGAGAAAGTTGTGTGCTGTGCGCCAGTCACACCAGATTTTTGCGTTTTGGTTTGGTGATGATTATTATTAACCAATGGACAAATTAGAAAAACGTTTTATTAATTTTTAAATGCCCGAGGGATCGAGCCATTCTGAATATATTTATTTTCTAGTTTCTAGAAATTGCTTTAACACAAAAAACTATTTAGCACTGCGTCAAATCAAATTTAATTTTTCTTTTCAATTTTTACTTTCTCTTACCTATATATGTTAATATATATTTCAGGACGAAAATTCAATGTCGAGATTTTGATGGATATACACGCTCTGAGAACCCTCGTCCAAAAAAGTGGTTTTTGCAACATGCTGTCTGTCCGTGTCTGTGTGTTCAATTTAAAGCATGAAGGAATTGAGTTAAGGGGTTGAAATTTTATATTTAAGTTAGGGACTCCTCTGAGGCGTGAAAATAAGCTTTTTATCAAAATTGGTCAAAAAGTACTAGTACTTTACTGATGCACTTTTTCAGTTTTTTTCGATTTTCTCAAAATTCGCTCTAACGATTTTGATTAAAATTTAAAAATCAATTATTTTTTAGATGCTCTTTTAAAAGTATATTCTCATTTTGCTCTCAAAGTTGTTTAAGCACACTTTACTCTTGTGCTTCATAGGAAAGATAGAGGAAATGATTGCCATGGTAACAACATATAAATATTTTCCCATGTTTATAAATTGGATATCTTAAATTCTAATATATTGGCAGAAACTAAATATATGTCGACACAAAAAATCTGGTGTGACAAGCACAGTACACAACTTTCGATTACCGAAGGTAAGAGAAAGTTGTGTGCTGTGCGCCAGTCACACCAGATTTTTTTTCTACTAATGAGATTAAAGAAATTGGGAGTTTTATTAGGAGAAATATATTGAAAAAAATAAAGAATATAACAGCATTTATTTGCGAATTTTTTAATAGGATATAATTTTTCATATTCGTATGATAATTGCTCTAACCGGTATGGTTACCTATCAGTTTAACTGGAAAGATGACGGTTCTTTTTGTAGTGACAACACCAATTTATTTTTATTTAAAATTTTTAAATTTTTAAATTGTTTTCGCTTGTCCTTTGATTTTTTTTTGTTTTTCAAAGAGTATAGATCAGCTGATAATTTAAAAAGAATTGCCAAAGGGAACTATAATAAATTGTAAATCATACGTACCGTTGGTGGTGAATGGGCCTCGGGCCCCCTCAAAGGCGGGTCGGCCCGCATCCACCTGCGCCTTCTGCTACCTGCGCCTCCACCCAACACCCAACCCTTTTTGGTTTCATTTCTTCTGGCTGTCTGCTATCTGTAGGTTTTAATTAACGACATGCCATATGGGTCAATTGTCACACGATACATTGAAATTTTTTTATCTCAAATAGTTTGTTGACCTTGTTAAATTAATAGGCCTATTCTTTATAGAAAAGGAGCAATTGAAAAAATATTACAAGAGTAAAGTGGTCTTCAGAAGATTTCAATGGCAAAATGATAATATACATTTTAAAGAGCACCTAAAAAATAGTTGATTTATGAATTAAAAAAAAATCGTTGGAGCAAATTTTGAGAAAATCTAAAAAAACTGAAAAATTACATCAGTAAAGTACTAGTATTTTTTGGCTAATTTTGTTCAAAAGCTTCGTGTCACTTCCCAGGGGGTGCCTAACTTAAATATAAAATTTCAACCTCTTAGCTCTTTCTGTTCTTGAGATATTTTGTTCACAGACACACAAAAAGACAGACAGACAGAACATGTCGCGAAAACCACTTTTTTGGATTCAGGGGACCTCAAAACGTGTATATCAATCAAAATCTCCACATCGAATTTTTGACATGAATCCAATACTTTCTCTCTCTATATATTAACATATATATAGAGGTAAGAGAAAGTAAAAAGTGAATAATTAGCCGGCGATGTATTACTATTATTAATCAATGATAAATTAAAATTGTCCCCTTTTCTGTTCTACATTTTATGTCTTTTTAAATACATTCGTGTTGCTTGAAAAAATGATATAGGCTCCAGTTGTTTATACCGACTTAGGATGAGTTCTTCTCAAAGACTAATATTTAATCTTAATGACTTTATAGGATGAAATAATGTGCTCCATTCACTTTCTTCTGGAGTTTATCTCAAATAAATTTTTTCTAATGACCCACACACAGTGCTCAGATTATTATCTTTTTAATGATCTTTGTCTTTCATTAGCTTCTTGTCACATTCCATACTCGGCATAATTTACTAATTTCAAGTAGCTTCTGTTGGCTCTTTTTCTTTTAATTTAAAGGTTATCAAAAGAAGATTAAAATAAAATGAATAAATTAAAATTTTTAAATGAAAAAACACTTCAGGTAAATAAGATCATTAAAATTCACTTAAGATCGACTCTTAAAGAAAGAACAAATTGTAATTGCACAAAAATTCACATTGAATATGATGGATAAACACACTTATTACCTGTATATAACGGATTATTTTCACGGTACTATCTCTCTACAATCAATTTTTTTTTATATATTGCAATATTAAGAATAAATTAGAAAATGGACGGGAGCCTCCCCAGAAAAAGATCAGCCAGGTGAAAGAAAAAAAAACTTATATTTCGTAGCCGACATTTCGAGCCCTTATCACATTCATCTGCAGAGCAAACAAAATTGTTTTTTAATGCGATTTCGGGCCTAAGGTTTAAAATTTTATTTCATTTATTTTCTTTAGAATTTTTTTTTTCATTATGTATTTCATTTCAATTCTTATCCGGCCCACAAGTTTAATGGCTTGAACAAAGAGGAATTGCCAGATCGTTATTAAGGCCAAGCTCTGCTGAACCTGATATTGGGGTGGTCTCGATGCTCCGGAAGTTTTTTTAATAATATAATTAAATATACAGGGCGTTACTGTAATATGCGGAGATAATTCATGGGAATTCAAATCATATTCGATAGTTAACAATTGTAAATTGCTGTCCCCCATTTTTTTAAATTATAATTTAAAAAAATGGGGGAGTGATCCGCCATATATGATCCGCCACTGCAATTTATTAAATTATATAAAATATAAAATTTGTAATCTGCGACATCGAAAAAGCTTATATACCAATTTTCAATCAAATCTAAAACTTTTTACTTTCTCTTACCTATGTATATATGTAATATATATATAGAGAGAAAGTATTGGATTCATGTCAAAAATTCGATGTCGAGATTTTGATGGATCTTCACGTTTTGAGGTCCCCTGAATCCAAAAAGTGGTTTTCGCGACATGGTCTGTCTGTCTGTCTGTCTGTCTGTGTGTGTGTGTGTGTGTGTCCGTGAACAAAATATCTCAAGAACGAAAAGAGCTAGGAAGTTGAAATTTTATATTTAAGTTAGGCACCCCCATGGGACGTGACACGAAGCTTTTGAACAAAATCTACCAAAGAGTACTAGTACTTTACTGATTCACTTTTTCAGTTTTTTTCGATTTTCTCAAAATTTGCTCCAACGATTTTTTTTAAAATTCATATATCAACTATTTTTTAGTTGCTCTTTAAAATGTATATTCTCATTTTGTGATTGAAATCTTCTGAAGACCACTTTACTCTTGTACTCCATAGAAAAGATAGGAGAAATGGTTGCCATGGTATCAAAATATAAACATTTTGCCATACTTATAAATTTTACATCTTGAATTCAATTGTACCCTACTGTCGGAAACTAAATACATGTCGACACAAAAAATCTGGTGTGACAAGCACAGTACACAACTTTCGATTACCGAAGGTAAGAGAAAGTTGTGTGCTGTGCGCCAGTCACACCAGATTTTTCTATTTTTGGCCAACTTTTTTTCAATCTAGACCACTGTGCGCCGTTCAATTCTTTTTGCTCTTCGGGAATTCCGAGATGTAGCAGAACTTGGTCTCCCTTAACGATCTCGATGACCTCTCGTCTTCGCGTTGACCTGTCAATTATTAAATACCGGCTTATTAGATAACACTTTAAAATATATTAATTTAATTTTTTGTCATTATCTGTTTACTCTTTTTTTCCTATACATATGATAAAATTTAAAATAAACAAAACTTGATGAAATTTGTTCCAAAGGGTCGGCCGATAACTTTTTTGTGTTGATTCTAGATGCTGGACCAAAAAGGACGGCTTTTTTGTTGCGATTCCTCCCTTTTGGTAGGGTGTTTTTTTTTCATCTGAAGCCTGCTCGTTTCTGATCCCTAAATGATATTAAACCGTGTCTTAACAAAAAAAAATTCGTTTTAGTTTATTTAATTTAAATTTAGTTTTAAAAAAAAGCATAATCAAGTTTCATCATTTCTTCACTTTTATAATAAAATTTCATTTCATTAATTTATATTATAATCTTGCAAATAATTCCATCCATTATCTTTTTTTTAATTATTATTATTAATTAAATGCTTTTTAATTATTAAATGCTTTTATTTAACTTACTCTTTCAAGGTCACCAACTTTATGGCTTTGTTAAGGACACTTCCCGATGAGCTAGAGGTGTGAAATTTGATATTTAAGAGTCATTTTTGATGACGCAAATTGTAAGTTTGGTTTTACCAAAATGGACCAAACTAATGTGGTACTTTATTTGAAACCCTTCGTGAATTAATGTAATTTCAAAAGACTTCCCGATGGGCTAGAGGTGTGAAATGTAATACTTAAGAGTCATTTTTGAACGCCACTATATGGTGGTTTTGATCAAAATAGACCAAACTAATGTGGTACTTTATTTGAAACCCTTCGCGAATTAATGTAATTTCAAAAGACTTCCCGATGGGCTAGAGGTGTGAAATGTAATACTTAAGAGTCATTTTTGAGACGCCACTATATGTGGTTTTATCAAAATAGACCAAACTAATGTGGTACTTTATTTGAAACCCTTCGCGAATTAATGTAATTTCAAGACTTCCCGATGGGCTAGAGGTGAAATGTAATACTTAAGAGTCATTTTTGATGACGCCACTATATGGTGATTTTGATCAAAATAGACCAAACTAATGTGGTACTTTATTTGAAACCCTTCGCGAATTAATGTAATTCCAAAAGACTTCCCGATGGGCTAGAGGTGTGAAATGTAATACTTAAGAGTCATTTTTGATGACGCCACTATATGGTGATTTTGATCAAAATAGACCAAACTAATGTGGTACTTTATTTGAAACCCTTCGCGAATTAATGTAATTTCTAAAGACTTCCCGATGGGCTAGAGGTGTGAAATGTAATACTTAAGAGTCATTTTTGATGACGCCACTATATGGTGGTTTTGATCAAAATAGACCAAACTAATGTGGTACTTTATTTGAAATCCTTCGCGAATTAATGTAATTTCAAAAGACTTCCCGATGGGCTAGAGGTGTGAAATGTAATACTTAAGAGTCATTTTTGATGACGCCACTATATGGTGGTTTTGATCAAAATAGACCAAACTAATGTGGTACTTTATTTGAAGCCTCACGCAAATAAGGCCCTATTAACTATAGTTTTGAATTTTGATATTTACGAGTCATTTTTTATGATAATGAATAATTTTTCAATTGAACCAAATCAATACAGGCCAAACTAATGTGGTACTTTATCATATTGATGATTTTTGATAAGACTAAAAGACTAAAAAGCTTAAAATAAAAATAAAATAAAAAAAAAGATTTTAAAAAAATGCTTTTATTTAAATTGAACTAAAAAGAGAGAAATAAGAAAGATAATTTAATTGTTCTTGTTAACATTTTTTAATATTTATGACTTAAAATAAAAGCGTGGGGCGCGAGCCTCGGAATCACTTCGAAGCGCCCCACGCTTTTATTTTAAGTCAAATATTAAAAAATTTTAACAAGAACAATTAAATTATTTCTTTCTTATTTCTCTCTTTTTAGTTCAATTTAAATAAAAGCATTTTTTAAAAATCTTTTTTTTTTATTTTATTTTTTTGTCTTTCGACATCGTGTTTCATAGAGTCAAGCAATTTTTATTAATGTACCACTCATTGTATAATTACAAAGGCATATGCTGACTTTATCAATATGCATAAAAAATTTTTTCTTTGAAATACTATATACTAAAACAAAATAACATCTACGGATTTATTATTTATCTTTATTTTTACTTTCTCTTATGTAAATATGTAATACTAGACGGAAAGCCCCGCCTTCGGCGGGGCTTTCCGTCTAGCCAGGGGCTGCGCCCCCTGGACCCCCTTGCTCGCCTACTTATATACATACCGGTACATACATTTTCCCTTTTCATTTTTATATGTAGAGATTATTTTAGCGGTTAATTATTCATGAACTTAAGATTTTTTGTGAATCATATCCTTTCCGGGACTCTCCCGGTACACAGACAAAAAATTTACGCCGATATTTTAGAATTCAAAATGTAAATAAATAAAAAAAATCGTAAACATGGGTAAATATTTATATTTTGTTACCATGGCGCTATCCCTGAGGCCTGATTGGTTGTTTCACACATCGGACACCCTCTTAGCCTTTTATATATAAGTATGATGATATATAGAGAGAGAGAAAGTATTGGATTCATGTCAAAAATTGGATGTCGAGATTTTGAAGGCCTATTTATTTAGATTGATTTGAAGCAAATTCAATTTAAATAAATTTTGTTGCCTGAGACGGGATGCGAACCCGCGACCCTACAGGCTAGTACGCGAATCCCTACACCAAGGCCCGAGGGCAATTTTATGTCTTGAATTCTAATATATCGGTGGAAACTATTAATAAATGTATCTCGACACAAAAAAATCTGGTGTGACAAGCAAAGAACACAACTTTCGATTACCGAACAGTCACACCAGATTTTTATGAAAAGTCCTACATACGTGTATAAGTAGATCTTAATAGCCTAAATATCATTATAAAGTATATTGAATAAATAAATATTTGATAATTTTTTTTTTATACTCTTCCTCTTCTCGAGGTTTATTATAAGGAATATTCGAAAAAAAAAACCCATGATCAGCGGGAATTCCATAAGAAAAAAAAAGAAAATAATTTTTTGTAATATTGGTTGATTAGGCTACTTCGTTGTCAGTAAATGAACAGGTGAAATTAAAAGAATTAATTTCTTGTACCTATCAATGAAATTTGTTTGTAGCCAGATCCCTAAAAAAAGAAAAAAAAAAATAAAATAAAAAAAAGATTTTAAAAAAATGCTTTTATTTAAATTGAACTAAAAAGAGAGAAATAAGAAAGAAATAATTTAATTGTTCTTGTTAAAATTTTTTAATATTTTGACTTAAAATAAAAGCGTGGGGCGCTTCGAAGTGATTCCGAGGCTCGCGCCCCACGCTTTTATTTTAAGTCATAAATATTAAAAAATTTTAACAAGAACAATTAAATTATTTCTTTCTTATTTCTCTCTTTTTAGTTCAATTTAAATAAAAGCATTTTTTTAAAAATCTTTTTTTTTATTTTATTTTTATTTTAAGCTTTTTAGTCTTTTAGTCTTATCAAAAATCATCAATATGATAAAGTACCACATTAGTTTGGCCTGTATTGATTTGGTTCAATTGAAAAATTATTCATTATCATAAAAAAAATGACTCGTAAATATCAAAATTCAAAACTATAGTTAATAGGGCCTTATTTGCGTGAGGCTTCAAATAAAGTACCACATTAGTTTGGTCTATTTTGATCAAAACCACCATATAGTGGCGTCATCAAAAATGACTCTTAAGTATTACATTTCACACCTCTAGCCCATCGGGAAGTCTTTTGAAATTACATTAATTCGCGAAGGGTTTCAAATAAAGTACCACATTAGTTTGGTCTATTTTGATCAAAACCACCATATAGTGGCGTCATCAAAAATGACTCTTAAGTATTACATTTCACACCTCTAGCCCATCGGGAAGTCTTTTGAAATTACATTAATTCGCGAAGGGTTTCAAATAAAGTACCACATTAGTTTAGTCTATTTTGATCAAAACCACCATATAGTGGCGTCATCAAAAATGACTCTTAAGTATTACATTTCACACCTCTAGCCCATCGGGAAGTCTTTTGAAATTACATTAATTCGCGAAGGGTTTCAAATAAAGTACCACATTAGTTTGGTCTATTTTGATCAAAACCACCATATAGTGGCGTCATCAAAAATGACTCTTAAGTATTACATTTCACACCTCTAGCCCATCGGGAAGTCTTTTGAAATTACATTAATTTGCGAAGGGTTTCAAATAAAGTACCACATTAGTTTGGTCTATTTTGACCAAAACCACCATATAGTGGCGTCATCAAAAATGACTCTTAAGTATTACATTTCACACCTCTAGCCCATCGGGAAGTCTTTTGAAATTACATTAATTCACGAAGGGTTTCAAATAAAGTACCACATTAGTTTGGTCTATTTTGATCAAAACCACCATATAGTGGCGTCATCAAAAATGACTCTTAAGTATTACATTTCACACCTCTAGCCCATCGGGAAGTCTTTTGAAATTACATTAATTCGCTAAGGGTTTCAAATAAAGTACCACATTAGTTTGGTCTATTTTGATCAAAACCACCATATAGTGGCGTCATCAAAAATGACTCTTAAGTATTACATTTCACACCTCTAGCCCATCGGGAAGTCTTTTGAAATTACATTAATTTGCGAAGGGTTTCAAATAAAGTACCACATTAGTTTGGTCTATTTTGACCAAAACCACCATATAGTGGCGTCATCAAAAATGACTCTTAAGTATTACATTTCACACCTCTAGCCCATCGGGAAGTCTTTGAAATTACATTAATTCACGAAGGGTTTCAAATAAAGTACCACATTAGTTTGGTCTATTTTGATCAAAACCACCATATAGTGGCGTCATCAAAAATGACTCTTAAGTATTACATTTCACACCTCTAGCCCATCGGGAAGTCTTTTGAAATTACATTAATTCGCGAAGGGTTTCAAATAAAGTACCACATTAGTTTGGTCTATTTTGATCAAAACCACCATATAGTGGCGTCATCAAAAATGACTCTTAAGTATTACATTTCACACCTCTAGCCCATCGGGAAGTCTTTTGAAATTACATTAATTTGCGAAGGGTTTCAAATAAAGTACCACATTAGCTTGGTCTATTTTGATCAAAACCACCATATAGTGGCGTCATCAAAAATGACTCTTAAGTATTACATTTCACACCTCTAGCCCATCGGGAAGTCTTGAAATTACATTAATTCACGAAGGGTTTCAAATAAAGTACCACATTAGTTTGGTCTATTTTGATCAAAACCACCATATAGTGGCGTCATCAAAAATGACTCTTAAGTATTACATTTCACACCTCTAGCCCATCGGGAAGTCTTTTGAAATTACATTAATTCGCGAAGGGTTTCAAATAAAGTACCACATTAGTTTGGTCTATTTTGATCAAAACCACCATATAGTGGCGTCATCAAAAATGACTCTTAAGTATTACATTTCACACCTCTAGCCCATCGGGAAGTCTTTTGAAATTACATTAATTTGCGAAGGGTTTCAAATAAAGTACCACATTAGCTTGGTCTATTTTGATCAAAACCACCATATAGTGGCGTCATCAAAAATGACTCTTAAGTATTACATTTCACACCTCTAGCCCATCGGGAAGTCTTTTGAAATTACATTAATTCACGAAGGGTTTCAAATAAAGTACCACATTAGTTTGGTCCATTTTGGTAAAACCAAACTCACAATTTGCGTCATCAAAAATGACTCTTAAATATCAAATTTCACACCTCTAGCTCATCGGGAAGTGTCCTTAACAAAGCCATAAAGTTGGTGACCTTGAAAGAGTAAGTTAAATAAAAGCATTTAAAAAATAGGGACAAGCTTTAGGGAAAGAAGAAAAAGATTTGTAGCCAGATGATTGTTTTTTAAATGAACGGATGCGTAAGGTCCAAAGACCTATGATGACTATTGCCATATGCACCAAGAATAACATGGAAAAAAATAAATAAGAATGAAGGGGAGAGATTCAACTGGGAGAACTAACATTAAAAATCTTGTTGATGCTAGATTTGAGTTTATTTGAAAAAAATAGAAGCAAGTAGCTTGTTTCAATCGCGGAAAGTCATGAGGACAAAGGAAGAGTGGAATTGACAAGTTGTAGATATGTCATGCTTTAGGAGCCTCGAGGCTAATCGGATAATCTGTGGCTAACGAATCTTGTTGCAACACAACTCGAGCGGGATCAAATCGCTTTTGCCGTGAATATTCCACTTTAACCCATTCAATAGAAGAATGAAACGACTTGCCAATGTCTCCTGGTCTATGAGTGTGATGTGGTAACTTTAAGGGCTTTTAAAAGTCTAGGTGACTTCACCTTGTAACGGAAATGACCCCTTTTAAACCTAAGTCATGCTTCCAGATAAAAAATATTTAATTTTTATAGAAATAAATTTTTTATCTACTTCACCTGACTATCTACTAGTTTAACGCTCTAACTGACTTCTTATCCTCACTCTTTATTTATTTTTCTTAAATTTTTTTGTTCAATAGATCTTAAAATATTTGAATTTACGACCCTTTATACTTATTGATAATAGAGGCATTTTTTTTTTTATCGTTGCAAGCAATCTGAGAGTTTTTGGATTGTGTTTATCTGGTTATCTGTTCCCAAAATCAAAAAAAAAATCCCGGACCAAATTGAAATTAGTTATTCTACAGGCATAACAAAATAAAATTTTTTAATAACAAAGAGGCCTACCCCGACACCATTTGTTGGTTAGTCCCGGGAATTATTGATCGATGTTATACTGTAGGCTCGCTCAGGTACGTGGATAGCGACCACGAACTGCCCGAGCTGAGATAGGCAGTCTTTAAGTTCTTTGTATGTCTGTCTCTTCCTTTCTCTTTTCAACAGGCTTCAGACCTTGCGACGGGCCGGTCTCTCCTATTTCTTTCGGTCGCAAAAACGCGTGATAGAGTTAGGGAAAAAGTGTGGTCCGCCGACCCCGCATCACGGGAATAAGGCGAGGACAGAAGAAGAAGTGTTATACTGTAGGCCTGCCTATATTCAATGATCCTTCAAAAGCACTCGAATCAGAAAATAGTAGCCTAAATTTTATTTAATTATTTTATATCAACTTGGTATTTCTTATACCAATCTTTCCCCATTCAGACTCTGACAGATTAGTTTGCGTCTCCTCATTCATACACAAAATAAAGCCTGCGGATGCCTCTCAAAAAATACTACAAAAGGCTAAGGCTAAGAAAATGAATGACATAATTTTCTTTATTTAGATTCAATCTAAATTGAATGAAAACTAAATTTGCTATTTAAGTGAATGAAGACCTCACGCTAAGCTTTCGACCCCCAACTTCGATTTTTTTTTTATAGAAAATGAACTCACTTTTTCGCAAATATCTTTAAATAGGAAGCAAATTTTAATAATATCGCTGTATATTTTCGTGGCTATATCAAATATAACCTAATCATTGCAAAAATTTATATATCCACTAATGACGACATTTTGTCAGACTTAAGTTAATAGAGAAAAAAAAGATATTTTGACTTTTTTCATGTTTTTAACCACTTCCGCTATTTTAATTCTTCCCAAAATATTGTTCTGGTTCTTGAGTAAAATCTTATAGGACTATTTTATTTCAAACCGCCAAACAGTTCGTCCGCAATCGAGTGTAAAGACACACACACACAAGAGAAAAATCCATTCATCAAACTTTTTTTTTAAATAATTTTATTTTTCACAGAGACTCCTAGGGCGGGGTTTTTGCTCCCTCCCCCCCAGGATAGGGAAAATAATAGCCTCTAGGACATAATTTTATCTTCCTTTCACTAAAAAAAAATATTATATGCTGAAGAAAACTTACTGTTGATATATGTTTTATGTTGTGGAAGAGAGCAAGTACTGGTGCAGCAAATAAAGAGAGCCTTTGGATGCCAAATGCCGAAAGGGAGACGTTTCGGACAAAATTTTTATTTGTCCATCCT
The DNA here is from genome assembly GCA_023213315.1 of Euborellia annulipes. Taxonomy (NCBI): domain Eukaryota; kingdom Metazoa; phylum Arthropoda; class Insecta; order Dermaptera; family Anisolabididae; genus Euborellia; species Euborellia annulipes. The sequence goes on along the minus strand of JAKCPI010004454.1, from coordinate 33,237 downwards.
CAATCCTAGTAGGCTTATAATTTAATTAGGCAAAAAGTTGTCATTGTTGTTACGGCACAAATTTGTGCTCATGTATATTTTTTTTTTTATAAAAACGGCGAGTGTTTAATGCTTCGTGAGAGTTTATTGGAGAATATTTTGTCCGAAACTACTCCCTTTCGGCATTCGGCATCCTCTCTTTATTTGCTTCACCCGTACTTACTCTCTTCCATCCCTTAAAAAAAAATATTAACAAAACTCCTAAAGGTTCTGGCTAATCCCCAACAAACAAGATCGTAGCCCCCCCCTCCCAGAAACAAATCCTGTTTGCCCCACTGATCTTTTAAATGATTAAAAAATTAAAACTTTCTTCGCGTAAAAGAATCCGATTCTTTAAACTTCATAACCGCCTAAAGAACGGCAACCAGTGCAACAAGCGGAATAAAAAAAATTTCAATTTTACTAGTCTCTTTCTCTTATTATTAATATAGGCCTAAATTTGACTTTAATTTTTAATGATGGTAGAATATTCCGTTTTAGTAGAATGGTTTCTATTTCAGAAAAATTATTTGATATTTTTTTTTTTTTTTTTAAAGACTTTTTTCCTATCAGAGGAAATTTAAAATTCGACCAATCAGGGGCTCACTTCTATTCAATACGTGGATGGCAACCACGAGTTACCCGAGCATTTCTTCCTTTCCTTTATGTCATCCTTTTTTTGCCCTTTTCCATATCAAGCGTCAGGCCGTGAGACGGGCCGGCTTGCTTTTCTCTCGGTCTCATTTCTTTATAAATTAATTTTGCCGACCCACATCAGGATAAAGCCAAGATAAGTTATTTAAAATTCGTATCTTTATTTAAATTATATTCACTAGCATTTTATTTAAATAAAATTTAGACTCCGTTTAAATTTTATCTTTCAGAATAGGAAGCGAACCAGTGACCCCTAGATCCTAGAACAAGAGCTCTCAATTTACTCCAACAGACAGGGTATTGATATTTCTTAAAAATTACGGCATCTTGTTGTTTAGATACGTGGACATTTTTATTTAATGACTCTCCGTTTGAGAACAGTTTTAGTCAGAATTTTTTTTTGTGGAGGAAGGGAGTCAAAATAATTTGCAAATGAATCTCCTGAAATATTTTTCTTTGGTTCTTTCAAATAATTAAGAATTTTCCCCGCTAGTTACCAAACTATAGCCTATTCATCAAAAATTTTTATTATCATAAATGAAAATGTTCTTGAATGAATTTTTTCTAGTTTATATTCTATTAAAAACAGGTTTTTGCATTAAAAATAAAATTCTCTCGGTAGATTGCTGACTCAGTATTTTGCCTTCTTGAGATCCTCTTCCTTATAGTTAAGTTAATGACATCAAAGTCAAATGCCGGTCTTTTTATGGGCGTTTGTGTTGCGTTTTTGGGCGGTCGGTAAAATTCCAATCAGATCCTCGGAGACCCTAAATGTGAGTTTCTCAACCGCTACGCTTGATTCCGTTTCCCTATTAGTGCTTTTAATTAGATTTGCCTTTTCAGGCTACGACCCTATTTAAGTTTACGCCCTGTCCATCATTTTTTAATTGCGTTCTATTTGTTTATGATGCAAGCGTAAAATTTTCCCGCTACTGTTTCATTTGGGAATTTTTTTTTTTTCTTAAAATAAAAAAAAGTGTTTTGTATTTCTATAAAATTGGTTTTTCATTAAAATATAATACAATTAAAATCACATTATCTGTTTTGAAATGAAACGTCTGGAAGAAGATCTTTTGTAACTTGTGGATCAATTAATAGAATAAAAGAGCATGTTATTTTTGTAACATAATAAGTTTTAAGATTGGAAAGACTCTTCTTTTTGCAACAAAAAAAAAAAAAATACAATAACTTTTCGGGAGGGTATTTTTTGTGTATCCAATGACATTCCGCGGATTTTTGGTTTTCGGGGAGAGCAATGAAGGAGGTGAAAATATTTAATTATATTAGGCTTACTATTCAACCTAATCGTTGGTTTAAAATTCCATTCCATCTGGAAAGCAGGAAATTTTCCTTGACGAGTAACCACCTGTATTAACGAAAATTAATTATATTTGTTTATATCATTTTTAGTAAAAACCTACGGTAATCGAAAGTTGTGTTCTCTGCTTGTCACACCAGATTTCTTTGTGTCGAGATATATTTAGTTTCCAACAGTACCATACATTTGAATTCAAGATGTAAAATTGCCCACGGGGCTTGGCTTAGAAGTTAGCGTGCTAACCTCGTATACCAAACGCGGGTTCGGACCCCAGGTAGTCCGATAATTTTATTTAAGGCATTTGGATACCAAATGGCTTAAATAAGAATGCCTGGACCCCAAATAATAATATATATTCATAACAGTTATCGTCAAAAGTCTTAAATGGCCTAAGATGCCGAAAAGACTGCGTGAATGTGTGTGTAGTGTGAGTGTGAATGAGAAAAAGTGTGAATGTTTAAAAAAAAAAAAAAAAAAGTAAAATTTTTTTTTTAAACATTCACCGAAGGGGTGTGAGTGTGATGAAAGGTAAAAGTTTTTTTTTTTTACATTCCACTGAGGGGGGAAGGGATGAAAAAAAGAAAATTTTTTTTTTTTTTTTAAACATTCACTCTTTTTCCCCATTCACACTCACATTCACACAGTCTTTTCGGTAACTTAGGCCATATAAGACTTTGACGATAACCTTTATTTATGAATTAGTCTATATTGGGGTCCAGGCATTCTTATTTAAGCCATCTGGTATCCAAATGGCTTGAATAAAATCATCGGACTGCCTGGGGTCCGAACCCACGACGTTTGCTATACGAGGTTAGCACGCTAACTTCTACACCAAGCCCCGAGGGCCATGTAAAATTTATAAACATGGGAGAATATTTATATTTTGTTACCATGGCAACCATTTCTCCTATCTTTCCTATGAAGTACAAGAGTCTGCAAAAGATTTCAATGGTAAAATGAGAATATACATTTTAAAGAGCATCTAAAAAATAATTGATTTTGGAATTTTAATCAAAATCGTAGAGGGAATTTTGAGAAAATCGAAAAAACTTTGTTTCACAAATTCATTTGTTTATATTTACATGTTTTTTAATGACACCTGTATGATTCGTTTTTTTTTTTTCAAAATTAACGGAAAATATCGTTTTCTTCTGTGATTATTTCAAAAACTATTCAGTTTTCGGAAAAATGTCAAAGAATAAAAACTTTTTAAAATTGAGTATTTTATCATAATATAACAAAGAAATTGAAAATTTCGAAATTTCTGAAAAAACTTATTAGGTAAAGTACTACCTCCAAGTGACGTATTTACTCCAAAAGTTGATAGAAATCTACAATTTTAGTGTAAGGAGCATATACCAAATTTCATAGATCTAACTGCTTTGGTTTTTAAGCAATCGTGTTCACACACACACACCCAGACGTAATTCCAAAAGAATATACGAGAAAGTCTCGGGGAAGTCATTCCCCATATTTTAATATCAATTTAAAATTCATAACCTCTTAATTTCTTGATATTTTTTATTATATTAGGTACGATCCGCCGATTTAGTGGGCAACCAAGAAATTCTTTTATATTCAAGAAAATAAGATTTTATTTAAACATCACTACACTATTACACCTTACATTTTATGCCTAGTGGAACAATAAAAATCTTTCAAAAATAATTTTTTTTTAACGTATTTATTTACTACTTTAATTTATCCATAAAATAAAATGATTTTCAACTATTGAAATTGTTGAGCTGATTGATGATTCTTTTAATAAAAGTTAAAACTCATGCTAGTTTTTTGAATTTCTATTTTCAAAATAACTGAATAGATTTGTTGTAATTGTTCAGGAATTGAGTTCTTGACTGTTAAGAACTTAAAAGGCTCATCTGGATGAAAGAGGTGTCTATCAGAATGTCACGATCTCTACTCACGACACGCACGTAATCCCAATAATACGATAAATCGTACATACAAGCATCTCGAACTAATTATCGTCCTAAGAGCGCAATGTGTGGCATATTATCTGACGTAGGAATGATTCATTTCATGGCACCTGAAAATGCAATTCTAATTCTCATGTCTCAATTGGATTGGCGGAGAATAGAATTACACTCACGAATCGAAAATAATTTTATAATCCAGAATTAGAGTCACATCAGCAAAGTTGAGATTATCTAGGTTCAATAAAACTCCCAGAATAAGACGTTTCGACCTGAATTTATCTGGCCATCTTCAGTTGATGGATTACAATTATATATATTTGTATTATGTATATATAACAAATACACATGTGATCAAACCAGGAGTCGTCAATAATAAAATTTATTTGATTTATACAAAATTATATGGCTCCTGTGCCCAACCTCAGAGATAATTATCTCCATATAATTAAACCGTATACACCAAAAGTCGCGGGTTCGGACCCCAGGCAGTCCGATGTAAATGTGAGTGTGAATGAGAAAAAAGTGTGAATGTTAAAAAAAAAAACTCACAGCAAGGGCGGATAGAAGGGGGAGGGGGTAAAGGGGGTAATTACCCCCTCTGAGATTTGAAAAAAAAATACTTTTTTCGAAAAAAAAATTTATTTTTAGTGCAAAATTTTAAAAATTAATACTTAAAAATTTCTCTGGATCCGCCACTGACTCACAGTCTTGTAAAATAAATATTTAATTTAAGCCTTACTGACGGAAACTAAATATATGTCGATACAAAAAATCTGGTTTGGCAAGCAGAGAACCCAACTCCAACCAAAAGTAAGAGAAAGTTGTATGCTGTGCGACCAGTCACACCAGATTTTTTTTTTTAGAAAAATATAAGCTTCTTTACACATGTTTTATTAAAAATATGTTTATACACTGCATAAATATATTTTTCTTTCTATTACGTTAGTTTATGTAACCCATTTCTCCAAATGTAAATATATTAATATAAATTGGCTATATAGGTATATACCTTTGAAAAATTTACGGGGGACTGGTCTCCCTCAGTTGCCTTCTTATATACTCCCCTGATAAAAGCCTTTAATAGTTAACATTTTTTTCTTCATTTGGATATTTTTTCATTTTTTCCCTGAATATACTCCGCCTTACCAGATCTCGAGGATTCCCCCCTTTCAATATTTATTTTACCAAACAGGGACCGTAGCATATCTGACTTGTACTAGCCTTCGATGATGTCATTATCAAATTCAGCCATTTAAAATAAAATATAGTTTTATTGGTCCGACTTTCCAATTATGATAAAAATTTAAGACCTTAACTACGAATTTTATTTATTAAATACTAATAAATTAAAAACACATATCAGCCTAAATCAAAAGATTTTTTGTAGGTCTATCCATAAAATATTGAGGAAATTTTTTTTTGATTTTAAATTTAATGTTTTTAAATTAATAGTATGCCTTTTCATAAAATGACAATATTATCAACTAATCTCCTTAAATTTAAAATTGTACAATATTTGGACTTTTGAGAGCAGAGTTATTCAGAGTATTCAAATCAGAGTCATTTTGAGTTAATCATAATCATCATATTGCGTTTGTAAATCTTCAGGGCCAAAAAACAAAAAAAAAAAAATATAAAACGCCTCAAAGTTAGGCAACCAAATGAGAATTGCTGATGTTTGACGATAATGGTTGCATATCTTCAGGGCGAAAAACGAAATAACAAATAGCAATAAAAATATAAGGTCGATTCTAATGCAACCACAATGTTCCTATCGTTTCTAAAGCATATTAAAATTAAATTATTATTATATTAAAATATAAAATAAAATAAAAAAAAGATTTTTTAAAAAAATGCTTTTATTTAAATTGAACTAAAAAGAGAGAAATAAGAAAGAAATAATTTAATTGTTCTTGTTAAAATTTTTTTAATATTTATGACTTAAAATAAAAGCGTGGGGCGCTTCGAGTGATTCCGAGGCTCGCGCCCCACGCGGAATCACTTCGAAGCGCCCCACGCTTTTATTTTAAGTCATAAATATTAAAAAATTTTAACAAGAACAATTAAATTATTTCTTTCTTATTTCTCTCTTTTTAGTTCAATTTAAATAAAAGCATTTTTTAAAAATCTTTTTTTATTTTATTTTTATTTTAAGCTTTTTAGTCTTTTAGTCTTATCAAAAATCATCAATATGATAAAGTACCACATTAGTTTGGCCTGTATTGATTTGGTTCAATTGAAAAATTATTCATTATCATAAAAAAATGACTCGTAAATATCAAAATTCAAAACTATAGTTAATAGGGCCTTATTTGCGTGAGGCTTCAAATAAAGTACCACATTAGTTTGGTCTATTTTGATCAAAACCACCATATAGTGGCGTCATCAAAAATGACTCTTAAGTATTACATTTCACACCTCTAGCCCATCGGGAAGTCTTTTGAAATTACATTAATTCGCGAAGGGTTTCAAATAAAGTACCACATTAGTTTGGTCTATTTTGATCAAAACCACCATATAGTGGCGTCATCAAAAATGACTCTTAAGTATTACATTTCACACCTCTAGCCCATCGGGAAGTCTTTTGAAATCACATTAATTCGCGAAGGGTTTCAAATAAAGTACCACATTAGTTTGGTCTATTTTGATCAAAACCAGCATATAGTGGCGTCATCAAAAATGACTCTTAAGTATTACATTTCACACCTCTAGCCCATCGGGAAGTCTTTTGAAATTACATTAATTCGCGAAGGGTTTCAAATAAAGTACCACATTAGTTTGGTCTATTTTGATCAAAACCACCATATAGTGGCGTCATCAAAAATGACTCTTAAGTATTACATTTCACACCTCTAGCCCATCGGGAAGTCTTTTGAAATTACATTAATTTGCGAAGGGTTTCAAATAAAGTACCACATTAGTTTGGTCTATTTTGATCAAAACCACCATATAGTGGCGTCATCAAAAATGACTCTTAAGTATTGCATTTCACACCTCTAGCCCATCGGGAAGTCTTTTGAAATTACATTAATTCACGAAGGGTTTCAAATAAAGTACCACATTAGTTTGGTCCATTTTGGTAAAACTAAACTCACAATTTGCGTCGTCAAAAATGACTCTTAAATATCAAATTTCACACCTCTAGCTCATCGGGAAGTGTCCTTAACAAAGCCATAAAGTTGGTGACCTTGAAAGAGTAAGTTAAATAAAAGCATTTAATTAAAAATTAAAATAATTAAAATGAAATTGAATTATAGTTTTAAAGTTATGACTTAATTGATTTTGTAATGTTTCAAATGTGATAACGTCGTTATCCTTTTTACATTCAAGTACAAGTTAGAAGGCGTCATGCCATTCTAAATATTTTGATCTAAAAATTAATTTTTGTAATTTTGTAAATTTTTATAATTCCTTCCAAAAACTGAGTAAAATAAACTTAGTTCCAAGTCGTCCGTAGAGTGCGCTTCATTCCAATTGGGAACCTGCTGTCGAAGATGTCAGTTTGTGTGCACGACATATGAAAAATTTTCACAACCAACTAAAATTTTAGTTATTGCAATAATTTGAATTAATAAAATATTATTAATATTCTTAAAATATTCTATTATAATTATATATTCTAGAAATAAATAAATAATAGATACAACCATGGGCGTACCCAGCGGGGAGCAGGGGGCAGCTGCCCCCCCCCCCCCCCAGAAGCAAAAATAAAAAAATAAACGTTTATAAAGTGGTGAAACGAAACAAAATTGGTGGATGGAGACGGCGAATGATCATTTTTGTTAGGACTCGAGGGTTTTTAGGCCTTTAATTCGAAGGCTTTTCCCCTCTATATAAAAAATAGCTATGTTCCAATCTGGACGACCATGATCTGCCCCCCCCTAGATTTGATCCTGGTCCCATGGATACAACGCCACGAATGTAAAAAGTTTTACATAATTAATTGTGAGTTTCTATATATTTATCTTTTGATTCTCCTGCTATTATATACTTCACCACTGATTAACAGATGTCTGTCGGTAATAAGATACTTTTAAAAATTAAAAAAAAAAATAAAATGAATATATTATGTTTGATCAAGGCCGTAGCAAAAAAATTTTTTAAAGAATATAAAATATTTTTTATAATTTCTAACAGTATTTAAAATTTTAACTCCATTTTTCTCGCTATATTTTTATTTTTTTTGTATAATTTTTCGAGATAACGAACCAGTGGGGGTTTGGACATTATGCATTAAATAAGAAAAAAATTGTTTTATATGTTGAGCCTGTAAAAAAAAAATTACGCCCAACGTGGGGCTCGAACCCACGACCCTGAGATTAAGAGTCTCATGCTCTACCGACTGAGCTAGCCGGGCTACAAATATTTTACTTAAACTCCACCCTTTTTACTTTCTCTTACTTATGTATTAAATATTTAATGACGAATTTTAAAGTCATAGTTCATTTATTTATATGTATGAACATATAAATATATATATCGCTTTGTTACAAGAGTGTCATAACTCAAAATTTCTATTTTTTCAGGAGATCAAAAAAACAAAATAACATTTTAACACATTTATGTAGAAATTCGAATTTAAAATGGTAGCTATACACATTAATTCTTTATTATTATCGAGAATATCACTGGTACACCTTCTAAAAAGCTTCTTTTTAAATGAAATATTACTGTTTTGAAGTAAACAAAGAAGTTTAAAAAAATTTGGGATTCAAAAAAATTAGATATTATGCTGAGAGTTTAAAGCTCAGATATGTCACTCTGCCAAATAGAGCTTTTTTTTACTTGTCCTTACTGTACCATTAACTCAATAAGGGCGATTTTTTAATTATGACGATATTGCAGTAAATGAGATTTATATATTTGTTATGTATACATCCATTGTTGTATAAAATTTTCATTCCAAGAACCAAACAAGGCCCACGGGGCGTGGTGTAGAGGTTAGCGTGCTAACCTCATATACCAAACGTCGCGGGTTCGGACCCCCAGGCAGTCCGATGATTTTATTTAAGCCATCTGGATACCAGATGGCTTAAATAAAAATGCCTGGACCCTAATATATATAAATTCATAAATAACGGTTATCGTAAATGTCTTATAGGGCCTGAGCTGCCGAAAAGACAGTGTGAATGTGTGTGTGAGTGTGAGTGTGAATGAGAAAAAAGTGTGAATGATTAAAAAAAAAAAAAAAAAAAAAAACCAAACAAATGAGAGATTTTTATTGAAAGGTATTTCATGTATGTTTGATTTATATATAGGCCTATATTAAGATTTTATTTGACAAGCCCTGAAGATGGCTTATTGCCGATAAACTGGAATTTGTACACAGTTGGCCTAAAATAAAACAACCAAATAATTCATCTAAACAGTTGTGTTTAAAAATGTATTTCACATACTTGAAAAACAGCATGGTGTTCCAAGGTTAGTAGAAAGACAAGGTTGTCTCATACGGAGTGGAAAATGGTGGGGGGTTTTGGCAGATGACGTCACTCGAGTCCAAGATTCCCTAGTGACAAACGTTCTGAGTGCATATAGCTATTTGATATTTTGTTCTTAACAGTACACGTGCTTTAATAAATCGATTTGGACATTGTTTTATCATTTTTGCTTATATTGGAGGTAATTAATTGAATGTTAAATCAAATAGTTAAAAAATATATATTTGATTCTAATCATAACCTTTTTCAAAATATTCGATTTAGGCTGTTTTTTCATCTTTTTCAATCAACTTTTCATTTGTGTGTTTGTGGCGCTTTCTTTACATGGATTCAAGGTAATTAATGAAATACTAAATCAATTATTTAAAATATATATTTGATTCTAATCATTCTTTTAGATGCCTGGAACAATTTGCTCAGTTGCAATTTGTAAAAATTCTTTTTATAAACAAAAGGAAGGAGAAGAAAAATTAATGTTTTTTCCATTTCCAAAAGATGATAGCCTACGAAAAGAATGGATTAGAAGATGTTTTCGAAAAGATAGTGTAAATCCAAAAACGGGAAGAATTTGCAACGTGCAAAATCTGATTTTCAAGAAGACATGCGAGCGAAAATTATGAATTTACCTCCCCAAATTCGATTAAAGCCAACAGGTAGGTAAAAAATACTCTATATATATACAAGGCTTTTTTCACTATAGGCTATACCCATGTCCACTGAGATTCTAATTTTACTTTTTATTTTAGTAATATCTTATTTATTATTAATATATCAATTTTTTCAGCTGTTCCATCGTTATTTTTAAAACCCAGTGATGTTCCAACTCCTGAAGAATCAGCTCGATTGGCCCGAGATAAAAGAAAGGAAGAAAAAGGAATATTGGAAGATTTAATGAAGAAGGTTTCTGAAACTTCAAGTCTACAAACAAATATTTCACAGACAGAAAAAGATGAAGAAGATAAAATAGATGAAGAAAAAAAATATAACAAAGGCAGTTTAAAAAAAGAAAAAAACATAGTAAATAAAATAACTAAATATGTATTTAAAAAATGCCCAGAAATTCCTATAACTTTAGAAAAATCATTCGTTAAATTAAGAGTTTTACTTAGAATAAAATTTTTTAATACTCAAAGAGTAGTTACTAATAGAATTTCTTTAATGAAAAGAAAACTTTCTGACGAAGGAAGAAAAAATCTTAAAAAAAAGAAGAAAACTATTTCATAAGAAATAAATATTAATAGAATAATAGACAGGAACAAGACAGGCGTTTCGGTTTTAATTAAATAAAGCCATCATCAGTTCTCAAGAGATTATTGGCTCAAGGTTGGGATGCAGAGAGTGTTGTTTTATATAAACATATACAATATTATATAAAAATATAACATTTGCACAGACAATAATCTCTTGAGAACTGATGATGGCTTTATTTAATTAAAACCGAAACGCCTTTTGGATTGACAGGATTTTTATTCGATAGGGGCTGTCCTGTTGGGCTGACATTCTCTCTTCCTGTCTATTATTCTATTAATATTTATTTCTTATGAAATAGTTTAGGTAGAGAGGTCATACCATCCTTTCAAGGTTTTTGGCCAGGTTTTCCTTAACAACTTAAGGCGAATGTCGGGATGGCTAATGCGACGTTTACTATACATTTCTATTTTTTTTCCCTTTTGATTTGTTTTGTTATATTTGTTATTATATTTAAATTTGTATTGTGTTTGTTGGACCTAGCTACCCGGGGACTGGTGCCTCTAAGCGGGTCGTAATAAATTTATTTATTTTATTTAAAATATGTTCCATTTTTATTTTTTTGAAATATTATTTAATGTTTTTTTTCAGTACTAGAGAAAATAATAATTTTTTTTTTAAATATATTAATTAAATACGGTAATAGAAAGTAAAACAAAAATGAAGACAATTCGGAAAAAAATACTTTCTACTTATATAATATTGTTATATAGGTAAGAGAAACTAAAAGGAAAAATTAAATATTTCAATTTAAAATTTATATTCAACTATCAAAAATGATGAAAGAAAATTAAAATGAACAACTTTTAAATATAAATCGTAAAAAGCCAGAGGGAGATAAATACTATATATTAAATAAGAATTCAAATTTGGGCTTCTTGATGACGATTTCCCGCCTTCGCTCTGATTGGTCGAGCCGTATGAGACAACCTTGTCATCTATTAGCCTTGATGGTGTTCTACGAGTAACCAACTAAAAGAAAGTCTGTTAAATATTCAAATAATAAAAAGAAAAATTATTAGCATTGGAAAAATGTATATATCAGGATTACACTTGATTTTTTCATTGGGCCTTAGTTAGGCTAAGAGCTTTCATTCTTTGGGTGCAATTATAAAAAGAATTTTATTCTAATAGGAAAATAATCTTACTTCTCTCACCCAGTCAAGAATATTCTATTAGTTGTATTAATAGATATATTTTTCTACATTATATTTTTTTACCGCAGGTTGCCGGATATCTGCTTATTTCCTTCATTGAAGCTTGAAACGCTGATCCACTCACACCTGGAATCCACGCTGGTCGATTTTTATTCCGGAGATCCTTAATTTGGTGAGTCTTACTTTAAATTTGGTAAAAATGTCGTTTAGGAAACTCAGCTCTTTAAAAGGAAGTGAAGTTTTTATTTTGTACTAGTTGCAAAGCCCGCCTTTGACTGGAAAGTTTTTCGTCAATTTAGGATATTCCTTGTTACAATGTGAGTATTAAGATGTCAGTAAGGCTGGTTTCGCACGGGGCGGATTCGAGGCAACTAGTTGATCCCACTAGGTTACTCAACTAGTCGCCTGGAAATTGATTGCCGTCAGAAGACTTGTGTTCACACGAGGCAACTTGTGTAATCAATAGGAACCGTCCGAATATTCGGTTTCGGCCGAAACTAAGATTGAGGCCGAATATTCGGTTTCGGTTGAAAATCTGGTTTCGGTCGGACCCTAGTATTCAACTTCTTGGAGCGGATTTTGAGAAAATCGGAAAAAAACTGAAAAAGTACATCAGTAAAATACTAGTCACTTTTGGCCGATTTTGATTAAAAGCTTATTTTTTCACGCCCTAGGGGGTTGCCTAACTTAAATATAAAATTTCATCTTCCTGGATCAATTCCTTCATGCTTTAAATTGAACCCAGACAGACACACACACACACAGACAGACACTGTTGCGAAAAACACTTTTTTGGTGACCATCCATCAAAATCTCGACATCGAATTTTTGACATGAATCTAATATTAACTATATATAATATATTAACATTTATATAGAGATAAGAGAAAGTAATAATTAAATCTCGAAAATCCATTAAAACGGTGACATACTCAATATCACATAGGTATTAATTTACATACAAAATATTAAGTAGCCCTCGGGACTCACCTCGCTTCAGGGTCCTTTTCCAATTTCAGCTAAAACGGTGAAAAGACTATTCGCTTTTTTATATTAAAAATAAAGATATTTCTTTTATTTAAAAAGTAAAAAAAAAAAAAAAATTTATAATAAGACCATACCCTTAATCCCCCCCCCCCCCCCCCCCCCCTTTCGCCCCCACCGCTTTTAAAAACAATAAAGATATTTCTTAAAAAAGAAAAAAAAAAAAAAAAATGAATTGGTAATATTTATAAGAAAAATGTAATATTTAAAAAAATGCATGTTACTATATTTTTTTAATTTATTTATTTTAATTATAATGGCTCCTGATTACTCCTGGCGCGCACGGACTACGTGCAACCAAAATTCTATTTGGGTAATTTTTTAATGATCTCTTCAGAACAAGGCCGAGAAAGTCTAGGAGCGGGGATGGATTTTGATTAATACGTCATCACCCCCTCTCCGGCTTTTCCATATTCTTAGACTCGATCAGCAGCTGATATTAATACGTTTCCTATATTGAGATTGGACAACTTGGCCTAGCTACCATCCAAAGAGCCCTATTCTCTTATCACGGCAACGCCACCTGCTCAGTGCCCTGAGTGGCTTCATACTGTTTACATCGTGTCTGTGTTTTTTTATATCAAAATTTGTGAGTGCACATCCAGCATGGCGGCTTGCTGACGCCACGGGGCTCTTCTCTTAGCTTTCCTCCTTAGTTTTAAAGGTATTTTACATTTCTTTTTAAAATTGTTGATTAAATTTAATTAAAATAAGATAAATAAGCAAAATGAGATATAATTTATAATTAATATTTTACATTTCCATGTAAAAACGTTATCCAATATTCAATTGATCAGTCGAAGTTCGTTTTTGCACAAAGAATATTAAATAACTAACAATAGGCATTTTTTATGTTTATTCAAAGGAATAAATAATTGTATTCATTAATTTTTCAAATCATTCTCTCTCCTGAATTCTCTCTCTTGATAGTCAACCATTCTCTCTCTCTTATTTCTGTTCCGGAGAAAATTCCGCCTCGCATGAATTTTTTCTCATTCAAATTTTATTATTTTCACGACGCGTTTGTCAAATTGATATTCTCCTATTGATGAAATTAATTCTTCAATTAGGCTACTATCTTTTCTTTCTAAATACTTAATATTATTTTAATACAGTGATATATCATCGACCTCAGGCAAAACCTGTACAGACAAGTAGAACATTCCTATTCAAAACATAGGCAGGGCCTTTATATTCAATACTTACTCGAGTATTTTAATTAAACCTTACCATTTGAAAAATATACACTCCAAAAAATTGACACAGCAACCATGGGCGTACCCAGGATCAAATCTAGAGGGGGGGGGGCATGGTCAGATCATGGTCGTCCAGGGGGGGGGCAGATCATGGTAGTCCAGATTGTGACATAGCTATTTTTTATATAGAGGGGTAAAGCCTTCGAATTAAAGGCCTAAAAACCCTCGAGTCCTAACAAAAAGAATCATTCCCCGTCGCCAACCACCAATTTTGTTTCGTTTAATCACTTTATAAACATTTAATTTTTTTTGTTGCTTCTAGGGGGGGGGGCAGCTGCCCCCCTGCCCCTCGCTGGGTACGCCCATGACAGCAACTATTGTTTTATTTTAATCTTGCGCTTTTACTTTACATTAAATTATTTTTCATTAAAAATTATTTTCTTAAGGAAAAATAATAATTAAATAAATAGAAATTTTAAATTTCTTATGAAAATTTTCAAATTTCTTAAACTTATAAATTTTTTACTGAACTTCATTTTATCAATATTTATTCATTACAGGGGCGTACATAGATATTTTTTTCGGGGGGGGGGGCCTGAACTCAAAAATTTTTTTTAAGAAACTACATTTTTTTCACACGAAATTTTTTGCGGAACATTTTTTCTTTTGCTGAACCAAAGTTTTCCATCCTGCGGAAAAATTTGTTGCGCTGATGTCTGTACATCCCTATATATGTATATGTGTTTGGGAAATTTCGGGGGGGGGGGGCGGGCCCCTGGATTCATTAATTATTGATTGAGTGTATGCCATATTAACAAAAAATGGTTTATTTTTTTATTTTAAACCAAAGATGATATATTAATAACACAAATGCAATTTTGTTATGAAAAATAATTTAAAATAAATGTGCCATTTTAATTAAATGCTTTTTATATTATTATCATGATTATAATAATTCGTTATAAGAAATAATTAAATTTCGAAAATCTCTTTAAACGAGTTGGGACTTAAACGAGGCGAAATATTTAATCAAATAAATTTTGTTGCGTTTTTTTTTTTAAATCTCGGGGACTTCTTAATAAGTTGAAATTTTAACATCGCAGTTTTTGCAACCTCAATAGTCATACAAACTGTTTGCGGCCCTGGCTATCGGAAACCGTATTATACAAAAATGTCATTAAAACTTGCCATGCCACTACTTTCCTTGTTAGCATGGGCGTAACTAGGAGGGTACCGGGGGGCCTGCCCCCCCCCCCCAGAAGGCTCGTGCCCCCCCCCTCCAGAAAGCTCCCTGCTCCAAGAAAAATTGAGAAAATATGGGGGCTTTCCAGGCCCCCCGGAGGATAGCTGGTCCCATGGCCCACCCCCAGCCAAATTCTCTAGTTACGCCCATTGTTAGATTTTGTCTTCACAGCTAAAATATTAAAATTATTTTTTTTAATTTTCTTATTGGAATTTTGAATTGGATTGGAGTTCAAAGAACGAACTCTGGGTTTATAGCCCACAATTTAACTAAACAATTCAGGAGCTATTCTTACTCCATCTTCAGTTTAAGGTGGAAGGATAGCTCCGAAACTGTATACCGTACACCTGTAGAGAAGCAGTTGCAAAAATAAATTGGTTTTCATTTTGCACCAAGAACATATGAAACGAATAAATTTCCTTTCGTAACTTGAATCAAAACTACATAGTGTTTCTTTTTTTTGGGGGGGGGGAGTGTTCCTCACACTTTTGGCCAGCCTGGCCATTTGATTGCCTCTCTCTCTCTCCCCCCCTCTCTCCCTCCACCACTATTGAAATCCTGGCTGGTGTTTTTTTTTAAACCCATTTCGGCTACAGAAGTCATTTAGGGGTTTAGTGATTTTTATGTAAATATATGACAATATAAACCCAACATTGAATTAAGCGTTTTTCCATATTATTTTGATTTTCTTTTTCTTTGCCTAACCAAAATTCTTTTCTCTGGTCTTGACTAAATGATTATTTTGATGTCTCTTGTGATTTAAAATAAGATACAATCTTTTGCATGGAAAAGACACACTGAGCGAGTTTTTTTTTTACTCTTCCAAGCGTTGGATAACAAAAATCGTCAATTAATAAAAAAAAAATAATAATATTTTATTTGAGCCTCAAACGTTTTTCATTTTTGTGTATTTTTTCACACACCGACATACCCGTATTTACACAAACACAGAAAGAAAGCGTTTTTTTTTTTTTTTTTTGTACTCAGGAAACCTCAAAACCTGAATTTCTGTTAAAATCTTATACATTTAACATTAAAATTTTCAGTTCTCAAAGATTTATTAAAACTTCTTAATATAATAAATTTTAAAATTATAAATTGACAGTAGTTGGCACAATTATAAAATATATATTTGATATCAATTGTTTATAAATACAGTCATTCGTTACATAAATACAATACAGAACATTTTTTTATTAACAAAATAGGTAATGAGAGGCAACATTTTTGATATTCAACATTTTATTTTTGGAATGTTGAGGTTTTTAAAAATGTCAATATAAAATAATTTACTTTTTAGCTGAGAGGTTTATAAAAGGAATATTTTGAGTTAAAAATTTTAAAATGTATCATGACATATAAAACACTGATAAATTCGCACAAGACATATACATATATACGTATATATATGATATATAATATATATAAATACATAAAGTATATAGTAGACATATTTAATATTAAGGTTTTTTTTTCATTGAAAAATATAAATATTTGTACAAAATGTATTTTCTTTGGAGGGTGGGATGAAAAATATAATTAATTAACGGAGGCGACTTCTTTTTGTAATCGTTCTAAAGTTTCCTCCATGGCTTGTCGAGTTCGCATCATTAAATCATCCATATCCTTTAATGTGAGACCCTTCGTTGAAATTGCTGGTAACGCGTTAATGATGACTTTTCCTAAAAAAACATTAAAATTAAATGAATTATTAGAATAAATAGTAATGAAACATGGCACTGGTACTTTACAACCCCGAAGGTCCCTACTTAGAAGCAAAGATTCTTTTAAAAATATTTTTATACCCCCCAAAGCAAATCCAAAATATTACTCTTTTTGTTTGTTTTCAAATAAGATGGGGGAAATGCCAATTCAAATATATTATTATTATTTTTTCTAATAGAAAAAAAGTTTTACTACCGCAATTAGAGGGGGGAGGGGGAAGTTTCTTACTTTTACCCCCCCCCCCCCCCCCTCCCCCTAAACCGAAAATCTGGCTATGCTACTGCTTGTTTCATACAAATTTTAGTTTTTTTTTAACATAAAATTAAAGGATTTTAAAAGGAGAGACTCTGCTCAATAAAAAAACTGTGCGTCGCTTTAGGCACTATGAACCCCTCGCCCCATGACCGAGAGACTAGAGGTGTTGAGAATCAATCGATATTGAGAGCCTTAAATCCACGGGGCACAGGTTCAAATCCCAGGGAGTCCGAAGAATATTTATTTAAATCATTTGGATACCAAATGAATATTGAGGTATGCTTTGTGGCTGGAAGCATTTCTAAGGCGGAGTCAAAAAAATTGCAAAACATGCAGCCAAAATTATTTTTTTCCCTGGCCCCCTAATAAATATCGTATCTATAATATATGTGTATCGTTAAAAGTCTATATGGAATAAGATGCCGACAAGACTTAAAAAATAAAAATAAAAAGTTACTATGAATTTACCCGCCTATATAGGCCTACTATGTTCATTATATAGTCTAGGTCTACTCGTATTCAAAAATATATTTGGATACTTTTTTTCTACACTATTTATTTACAACTATTTCGGGTTGCAAAACGCCATCTCTGATCAGTGCAGAAAATACTTTGAAATTGATAGGTGTAAGAAGAGACCATCGCCTGTTAATCTACCATATAGGCTACACTATTTATTTGAAACTATTTCGGGTTGCATGCAAAACGCCACCCATCATCAGTGCAGAAAATAGTTTTGGCGTTTTCCATTCCGAAAGAGTGTCAAATAAATAGTGTAGCCTATATGGTGGATAAACCAGGGATCGTCTCTTCTCCTAACTATAAATTAAATTAAGCTAATAATTATTAATCTTTTGATTGGTGGATAAACATTTAATTTAATTCTTTTAATGAAATGACCATTTTGGCACTTAATACATTTGAAGTTTTCCAGTCTCAAATGTTTGAAATTTTTACAATTTTTTTTTTTTTTTTTAATAAGTTTCCCCTCACCTTGTCCAAAATATTTCTTCTCATGATCAATAAAACTATATGGAGAATAAACAACAGGAATAATTGGCATTTGATTGGTGATTGCTACACTGAAAGCTCCCTTCTTAAAGGGAAGCATTTTATTTTTGCCATTGCGCGTCCCCTCTGGGAAGATCCAGAGTTTGATCTGCAAACAAAAATATCACGCATATTTTTAGAAATATGTTATATAATTTAAAATAAAATATAATAAAAATATTTTTTTTGAACTTTGATGTTTTTTTTTAGTGACGGGGTGTATAAATTTCTTAATGAGCCAGATATGTATATTTATATTAATTGTTTGAAACGAGTTGACCGGAAAATTGTGGGATTAAGGGCGTGCTGGATAAGAATCCAGGGGGCAAAGCTTTCCCGATTAGACAGGAAGCCCGCCAAAGGCGGGCGATGAGGCTGGTTTAAAATAGAATAAATTAAGGAAATTGAATTAAAAAGTAAACAATAAAGAATTTATGTATGCATAAGTGGAATATTTTACTAATTGACGATTATTTACTAATTATTATGATTTACATTTCATTTGAATGAATGAGATTTCATTCTACGTTTGATTTTGTAATTCTAATGATAAAAATAAATTTTAATTTATTTATATTCAATTGAATAACAAATGTGACATTTGTACAACTTATTTTTTTTTTTTTTTTACGCTACTCTTTTATAAGATTTGAATCGATTTAACGATATGTTTTAAGTATAAAAATAATAATATGACAATAGAACGCGGATTTTTTTATATAATCAAATAACAATTGAATTTTATATTTCCATTAATTTATTTGAATAATAGGTTCTCTACTATCAAATGAAAGTATAAAGAAATAAAAAAAAAAATCATATATTCTCGTTATTTTATCATCAAAACATTTGGAGGAAAAAGATATATTGAAAAACTCCTCAAGAAAAATTATTGAAAAATCATTCATACCGTATATTGAATTGATTTCTTAATAGTAATATGAAGGCAATTTTACTTTTTGTTTGTTGAGATATCTTCCAGCCTCATTAATATTGGCTTTAGCAGCTTCTGGATTCGATCTATCGATGTAGATGAGTCCACCCAGCCAGGCTGCAAGGCCAAACGGCTGAATGTATAAGAGCTCTTTCTTTGCAATCACTGTGCATTTATCCATGATCTCCCAGATATGGAGCATACCTAAAAAGAGAAAAAATAAACAATAAAACATGAAATGAGAAATCGTTACTATTTATTTGCAATTATTTTCATATTAGTGTTCTTAAATAGGCAAATTATCAGTAAGAAAGAATTTATTTGCCTATTTAAGAGCACTAAAATGAAAATGGCAAAAATTTATATGATCAGAGGCAAAAATATACCGAAGACGACATCCACCACCAAAACTATTTTCTGCACTAACGATGGGTGGCGTTTTGCAAAACAAGCGTGTCATAATTTGTTTTTTTAATGAACCCATTATAAGTAAAAGCCTCATTTAAAAATTTCCATTAGTACTAACTTTTAAAAGAATATTTTGAATGTAAAAAATTATGTCCCTTTTGGAAAACAATGAATAAAAATTACCTGATTATTAAAGGTAGATTGTCAAAATTAGGTAATAAAGTGATAAACCAGCATCAGAAATATTTTTTTTAACAATGAACCCATTAAGACCCCACATTTATGTTTTACTATATGATTAACAACAGTACTAAGTATTTATACAAATATTTTGAAAATTTTAAATTATGTGCTTTAAAAAAAAAAAAAAAATGCCCGGGGGCCGTGGCTCAGTGAGAAGACATTAGCCTCTCGCACCGGAGTCCCGGGTTCGCTTCCCGTCCCAGCGAGAAAAATTTATTTCATTCGATTTGACTACAAATCATTTGAAATAAATAGGGATGGGGTCTAAATGGCCTTAGATGCCGAAAAAGACCTTAAAAAAAAAAAAAAATGAAATCAAAATATATTTTTGGATTTTGAAAAAAATTTTTTCATTAAGACCCTTGTCATGTTGTATGTCATTCGAAAGAGAATTTAAAATGCTGCAAAAGGACACCTCTCCCAGTGAGATAGGACACCTTCCGCTTCCAGAGCAATCTAAAAAATCAACGTTTACACTTTTTTCGCGAGTTTTTGAAAACTCTACATGGCCATATATCGGAAACAGCGTGAGATAAAAATTTAAAAATTGGGATTTTTCTTAGTCTTAGTAGGCACCTAGTAAAGTATACCAAATTTAAAAAAAATCTGAGAAGGTGAGGAAAATTTTCTTCTTTGGTATGGAATGACTTAACACTCTTAATGATATGTGCTATTGTTTGAATCATAGTTTTTGAGATGTTTATATAATACCAATGACTATTTAAAAATTCATTTTTTTTCTTCTATATATTATCTGAAAAAAATTTTGACACAAATGCAGCTTATATTATTATCCCCCCCCCTCCCCCCCCCTTCATTTTGACACAGCCCCCCTCCCCAACCGACAACTTCCCTCCCCCCATTTATTATTATTATTTATTAGGCTACAGTAGGTTATATAGTATAAATTCAAGAATACTAATTATCTTATCAGGTTACTCCTCCTCAGCTGAGAGCATTGGCCTCTTACTGCTAGTTAATTAAAAATACTCTACGAGTATGATATCTAATATGCATAAAGTATGATAAATTATTTTTTTATATTTTAAGTCATTATATAATGATAACATGATCATTTTATTTCATAACAAATAGAGAATATGACCTTTGATTAACAAAAAAAAAGTATAATTTTGAATTTATCTCATTTCCTAATCATTTTATTATAAACATCTAAATTAATCTAATCTACGTAAAACATATGTTTTATATACGTAATAAGGATTTAGTAAAAATATGCTCAAATAATTTTTTTTACGAGGTTATTAAGGCCTGGTGCACACTTTGGTTTACCAAAATTGATCCAAGTCAAGGAACGCAGCACAGTATCCAATACATCTTAGAAATAAAAATTATAATCTCAGCTAATTCAAGAAATAGATATCTTTTGAAAAAATTGACTTTTACAATGGTTCACCCATTCATAAATTACAATATACAGTTCTTTGTTACAATAAATATACAATTATATTACTTTCTCTTACCTCTATATATATTTATGTTAAAATATAGAGAGAGAAAGTATTGAATTCATGTCAAAAATATGATGTCGAGATTTTGATGGTTCTTCACGTTTTGAGAACCCCTTAATCCAAAAAAGGGGTTTTCGCGAGATGGTCTGTCTGTCTGTGTGTCTGGGTTTAATTTAAAGCATGAAGGAGGTTAAAATTTTATATATGTTAGACACCTCCCGGAGCGTGAAAATAAGCTTTTAATCAAAATCGGCCAAAAAGTACTAGTACTTTACTGATGTACTTTTTCAGTTTTTTTTTTTTTTTCGATTTTCTCAAAATTCGTTCCAACGATTTTTTTTAAATTCATAAATCAATTATTTTTTAGATGCTCTTTAAAATGTATATTTACATTTTGCCATTGAAATTTTCTGAAGACCACTTTACTCTTGTATTTCATAGGAAAGATAGGAGAAATGGTTGCCATAGTAACAAAATGTAAATATTTTCCCATACTTATAAATTTTACATCTGAATTCAAATGTTGCATATTGTCGGGAACTAAATATATATAGACACAAAAAATCTGGTGTGACAAGCTCAGAACACAACTTTCGATTACCCAAGGTAAGAGAAAGTTGTGTGCTGTGCGACAGTCACACCAGATTTTTTTAATTGTAACCAATTCTCTTTATTTATTGAATACCCTCTGCTAATTTTTTCCGCATGTAAGACTTCAAAGAATCATTTATTTATTTCTTCTAAAATTATTCATCAGTTTTGTTAAGTTGAGAAAGTTTTCTATTTAATTATCGTTAGTTAATTTCGATCAATCAATTCTATTTCAACACCTACAAATATCATATCTTCAATATTTTTGTTGGTGGTTTATTTTTATAGCTAGTTCAAGGAAGGGTACAGGGGGTAAACGAGTTAACTATCCCCTCCTCCCCGAGATTTATTTTTTGATTAGATTACTTTTAACTTGAAAAAATTAGTTTTTTGTTTGGAAATGTTTAGGCTACTTAGGGGTGAGATAATTCCCCAGGTGGAGAGATCGACAATGTTGTCTAATGAGACTTGAACCCGAATTGTATTGCAACGCTAGATTGGTATTTCATAGCTTACTGTTTAGCCATAAGCCTCAAATAACTTCCTATCTTAACTACAGTATATTAAGTTAAATAGCTTACCAGTATTTACAATCAATTCCCAATAAAATTTCATAGGATATAAATTATTACTTGAAAGTTCAAGAGGGAGCCAAAGGGCGGATCCAGAGAGGGGGAGGGTAATCTGGTGTGACTCGTCGCACAGCACACTATTTTTTCTTAATTTCGGTAATTTAAAGGCGCATTCTGTACTTGTTTGCCAGAATATAAATACAAATCAAATTTTTAAGTATTAATTTTTAAAATTTTACATTCAAAATAAATATTTTTGCGAAATTTTTTTTTTTTTTAATCTCGGGGGGGGGGGGGGGGAATTACCCTTTTACCCCCCACCCTTGTATCCGCCTTTGGAGCTAGCTCTACGGTGTCTAAGGGGAAAATTTTGAAGTTTCACCATTTCACCGCACTGAAAGACAAATTGCCAGACACAGTAGAGATAGAGAGAGAAGAAGAAAACACTTTTTGAACTAATTAATTTTTTAAAACCTCTCC
Source organism: Euborellia annulipes (assembly GCA_023213315.1). Classification (NCBI taxonomy): domain Eukaryota; kingdom Metazoa; phylum Arthropoda; class Insecta; order Dermaptera; family Anisolabididae; genus Euborellia; species Euborellia annulipes. The sequence goes on along the minus strand of JAKCPI010004454.1, from coordinate 10,254 downwards.
CTCATTATTATCCGGTCTTACTTCCCAAAATAGAAAAAGATTTTAAGATGTTGGCAAATATTTTTCAAGATAACAAACAACAACAACAACAAATATTAAATAAATTTGTATAAACTCAGAACAAAAAATTGGAAGGCTTCTGTAAGGGGAGCAAATGTCAATTCCCCATTGTCCCTTTGCGAGGCCCCAAGTCTAGAATGGCTTCTCCCTGTCTGTCCCCTTCACAACATAATAGTCTGGAGGGTTTCTAAAAATCCATCTGTCAGTTTCTAAGAACGTTTATCAGTTTACGTCCAAATAGATTTCTCGTTGCAATTTTATTTTAAGCAAATACACATTTATTCAATAAATAAACTTAAAGATCATACCTAAAATATCTAATATCGTCTGATGATTGGAAACGATGACCGCTCCTCTGTCTTCGGAGAGTTGCTCGGGGTTTCGAACCTCCCATTTTATACCAATCAATTTGGAGATATATTTTAATAAAATTGACGCATTTCTGTAACAAAATAAACAAACAATTAACTTATATTACTTATAAGTTAGATAATAAAGTTACTGGTATATGAACCTCCCCCTCCCCTCCATGGCCAAAGATACTGAGTGTGTCAATATATTTTTTTTAAAGTCATTTCGGCTGCTGAGGCCATTTGACTTTATAAATTTATTAAATTTTATTTTTATTACAACATATCGAGCTTTCGCGAGGCATTCTATGGTCTACCTATTCCGATTTTCAGCACCGCTTGGCGTTGCTTAACAATATTGATCTTGTTGTCCAATATTCTTAGCCCTAAGGTAATGTCACTATTAATAACCTTAAAAGCTAAGGGGTGTTGAATTGGATTCCATTTATGAACCAAAATTTATTTTATAAATAAATATTTCTTTCGTATTTATATGTAAGCTACTCGAATAGAGATGACATTAGTATGCAAGAAAAAAATTATTTGTTTCTTTTTGCCACCGACGACTACATAACCGCATTAAAGATCTCCATCCGACAATCCAAATAACTTGCACATAAATGTCTTCGTCAGTGTCAGACCTGAAACATTGTGGTTACTTTGAGGAACAGTACCCTCTAATTTTTTGTGTCCAGTGTGTTTTTTCCAAAATACAAATTTTATACCGGTATGAATTCATATGGAGGTGCAATTTTATTTTATTTTCTGCACGAATATTTTTCATGTGCGCTATATTTAAAATTTATGTACGCGCACAGTTTAGATGCAACACTGCTGAGGAGTAACTTTCATGGAATGATACTGAGGTTGCTTCCCGTTTCCATCCTCAGGGGATCTCAAATAGATTTGGATAATTTTTTGACACGAGGTGGATTTGAACTCGAGTTGTTTTCAACTCTCGATTATAAGCTTAACTGCTTTATCCCCTTGGCTAATCGCCTCCTCATAAATACAAAATTGATATTCTTGGGCTGTTTTTCCAAAAATAAATAAATACGCCTGTAAAATATCAGTATACTTTAAAGTCTCTATGACCTCAGAATCTTTTTTTTAATTATTGATATTAAGTTTATGAAAAAACACTTGATAAAAATAATATAGGCTAATAATAAAATGTTTTTTTATTATTCAGATACTCTATTTGCATTTTAATAAGTATTCGTTATCAAATATTAAAAAAATACGCATTTTGGATGACGTGTGTAAGTTACATAGTTTTTAAAAAACAGTATCGAAAATATGGACTAAGTTTTTTTTCAAAAATAATCGATTTATTTTAATTGCCTAAGTTGTCCATTCGAAATATTTAAAATAAATTAATAATTCTTACATTTTAGAAAAATTTAATTTCGGCTTAAAAATCCTTCGGTCTGTCTGTCCATTAGTTTGTATGATAACTTGAGAACGGATGATTCAATCAAGTTTAAATTTGATATACTGTACGCGGTAAGCTCAAATATTTCCGGCCTAAAATGTTTTAATGATGATAGAAAATAATACAAGAGTGTTTTTTAATAGTAATAGTTAATAGGAGACTTACATATAGCCCTAGATCGTTGAACATTTTCAACATCTTTCAAAAAATAGTCTCTTTTTTTACTATATCTCTATTTTTATTTAATTTAAATTTTATTCACGAAAAAAGAGCCCCCTGAACACGCTTTGTCTTAACTTTGAAAGTTACGAATCATATCTCAACTTTATGAGTCCTATAATCTAAATGTATATTATTATAGTCTAACAATTGCTCTGATAGTAAAATAGATATCCAAGGCCACCTTTCTTTAAATGACATACCAGGTATAAGGTGTGAGGGGCTATTTCAAAAGAGCTCAAATGGAATTTTTAATACTGGTATATTTAATTTTTTCTCTAGGATTCTAAAAAATAAAAGCCAGTAAATAGTGTCTATATATATAATTCGCTAATGTCCGTCTATCTAATTGGTCAACTCCCCGTTTGGAATTTTGAAACTCTTATAATTTTATGGAGAGTAGGCTACAGGAATAAATAAAACAAATAAATAAATTAATTAACGACCCGTTTATAGACAAGTCCTCGGTGGTTAGGTACTTAGTTACTTTGCCTGGGAAATATTTCAATATTAAACAGATTTTGACTTAGGGAGTCACGGAAAAATTCTAAAGGACCCGGCAACCAAAAAGTTTTAGGAATCACTGGGGGGTTTGTTAATATTCTAGTTAACTGGTCAAAAAAAAAATCCCAGACCTTAATTTAATTGGAAACGCAACAACAGAAAGCTCCAAAATCTTTATAGTAAAAAAAAAATGTTATGAGTAATTAATCTAAATCAATTGAACTTGAAAATGAAAGTTCCTTATCTGTCATTCTGATGTAATTTGCAGATAAAAATTTTGTTCAGATTATTATGATAAGATTAAATAGAAGGATTAATCAAATTAAAGAAATCTCAAAAAGTTCATCATATTTTATAAAAATCCTGAATAAATATTGAAAAAAAAATCGAAGTATTTAAATATTATTATTTTTAATGATTAAAAGCGATGTTTAATAATAATAGTATAATTTTTTGCATGTTCATAAGCCATACGTAATTCGAGTGTATGTCAGACCATACATACACTTTGATAACTAGCTGACTCTTCACAGCACACTCAAAATTCACTCTTTTCTTCCGAGAACTTTGAAACTTTTCAAATGAATCGGATATTAAAGTAGGCCTATTCAATATATATTTTAGATTATTAAAAATAGTTACGACTATTAATATTTAGATGACGAATAAGCGAGCTAATTCTCATGTTCCAATATTTATCAGATCTCATAATACAGTAGTAGTTACTCGGAAGTGAACTCTGCTTTCACCCCCTTCTACAAGATTAAATAAACTACTTGTATGTATTTTTTTTCATTTAATGTTTTGGGAATCAATTATTGATTTAATTTCTACTAATATTAATAGATAGTAATTATTCTATATTTGAATTTATTTTATTTAGGATTCGAACTCGCACATAGCTTTTAAAATTGACATTGTCTACCCTGCGGGCACGTGAGGGGGGAGGGGTAAATCATTAGAAATTTTTTATCATGTTATGTAAACAAGGATTCAGCCAAGAGAAATAAAATAAATAAAAAACTTTTTTTTTCCTATCGAAATGAAACCTAACAGCGAACACCCATACGAATTGTAACATTTTGACTCCAAAGCAATATGTTAATTGAAAGTGATAATTATTACAAAACACCTGTAATATACACTTAATATTTTGGCTGTCCCAATGAAGAGAAAGACATGTCCTTGTTTACATTCATAGAATACATAAATTTCTTATAATTTATAATGTCTTCATACATTTTCTATGGCAAGCTTCAACAATTAATAACTCACAAAATTTTAGGAATTTCGGGACGAAAATAATTTTCCTGTAATCCCTATAAGGTCCTCTTTAAGAATATAAAATTTGGTTTCGAAATTCCAACATGAAAGAGCGAGACACTCCGCTATTATATATACAGTCTAGATTAATGGGTACAAAGTTTTGCCTACTTACCGTATATTCTTTGGATGTTTTGGATTTAAACAGAACAGAGGAATACAAACTACAGCAACTATACTAATGATGAATATATAGACTGCATAGCAGCCATGATAATGAAGTGAGCTTTTTGAGCTGGTGAAGAGAGGCAGTCCCAATAAGACTAGAATCAGAACAATCGGCAACCAAGCCACCACGGTGATGTCAAGGGTCAAGTTCATTGTTCAGTTCATTCCTAAAACAAACAAACAAAAAATTAATCAATAACAGACAGCTTCAAATATTTCGTGATTTAGGATATTTATTTTAGAGGGGGATCTATCAAAACTGAAAATCAAATATTCGTCATAACAGGACTCGTAATACTCATTTGCCGATATATTCACACATAATTTCCAAATGTATTGTGTACAATCTCTGTATATTCAAAGAAAGGTTTTTTTCATTTAACTAAAAATTACAGTATTAGTCAAGGATAGATATTAATATTTGTAAAGATAGGATATTTTTCAGTTTCTCTTTAAAATATACACTATCATTTAGAGTTTTGTCTGATGCCAATTTTCGTTATACAGTAGAATCCCGATAATTCGTATCACCAAAGAACCGTTGTACGACTAGAATCAGAACAATTTGGTTTCGAAATTCCAACGTGAAAGAGCGTGACAGATTGACAATACAATACCAATTATCGGGAGTACAAAATAAAAAAATAAAATAATACGAATTACCGAGGGGGCTGAAATGTATTGTTGTTATACCAATTATCGGGGGTTTATCTGGAGATCGGCAACTTTGTATGAATTAGCAGAAGATACGAATAATCGGGCTACGGATTATCGGGATTCCGTTGTATTGCAAAATTAAAGGACTCGGTAACAAGATACTTTGGATTCAAGAGATACTCCAGTAAACTACTCATATTATTAATTAGCAGATTTTTTTTTTTTTTGCTTTCTCTTTCCTCTATATATATGTTAACTAGACGCAAAGCCCCGCCTTCGGCGGGGCTTTCCCGTCTAGCCAGGGGCTGCGCCCCCTGGACCCCTTGCTCGCCTACTTATATACATATCGGTACATACATTTTCCCTTTTCATTTTTATATATAGAGTTTATTTTAACGGTTAATTATTCATGAACTTAAGATTTTTTGTGAATAATATCCTTTCCGGGACTCTCCCGGTACACAAACAAAAAATTTACGCCGATATTTTAGAATTCAAAATGTAAATAAATAAAAAAAATCGTAAACATGGGTAAATATTTATATTTTGTTATCATGGCAACCATTTCTCTTAATCTTTATTTTTTCTTATTTTAACGGTTAATTACTCATTAACTTATTGTTATTTGTGAAACAAAACCTGTCCGGGACTCTCACAAACATACACAGAAAATTTCATCATAATTGGTTCAGTCGTTTAGGAGGAGTTCAGTCACATACACACGTACAGAAGAATTATATATATAAAGAAGAAGAAGAAAAGATATAATATATAGAGAGAAAAAGTATTGGATTCATGTCAAAAATTCGATGTCGAGATTTTGATGGATATATACGTTTTGAGGTCCCCTGAATCCAAAAAAATCTGGTGTGACTGTTCATCAGATTTTTTATTTCATATAAGGTCTTTTTCAACATTGAAGGCCATTTATTTCAATTGTTGCGGACTGTTATTGTGTTCTTTTAATATAAAGATAGAACGCGGTTAGGGTGACTTTTGGAAAATTCTGTAGGGGGTTTTATTTAAGTGAAAATATTTCTTCGCTTTTATATAAATCAGAAAAGCGAAGCGCATTTTTTGATTACACCTCGACTCAAGGGCGGATCCAGAGGTGTTTCTGGGGGGGGGATAATTTGGAGTGACTCGTCGCACAGCACACTATTTTTTTCTTAATTTCAGTAATTTAAAGGCGCATTCTGTACTTGTTTGCCAGAATATAAATACAAATCAAATTTTTAAGTATTAATTTTTAAAATTTTACGTGAAAAATAAATTTTTTTGCAAAAAAAAGGTATTTTTTCAAATCTCGGGGGGGGGGGGGGTAATTACCCCCTTGTATCCGCCCTTGCCTCGACTCTGGGCAAAAATAATGCGAGGCGCCCCTTTTTGCATCTCCGATGTTTTTGGTTGAGATGATTAGTGACAATATCTAAATAGTAAAAAGATGCTACATTTTTTAAATTAAGAACTCTGAATTTCATTTAACTAGTTATTCTTATTGTCCTACCTTGATTGCCTCTTTTTTTAAAGCTTTACCTAAAAAGAAAAATTATGAACTTTTTTAAAAGTAATTTCTCTACTAAGTGAACTTTTCTTTTGTTTATAGGTATTTGAGAAGAAACAAGAAAAGCAAAAAAAAACAACAACACTTTCTTTACCTATTTAAGTAGTCCTACTCTCCTAATACCTGAGGCAGTCACCAATTAAAGGTAAAGATCTTCAACATTATTTTTTTAAATACTCTATCACTAAGGAATCTAGTATATAATTATCATAATATGGATCGTTTATTTTGAAAGTAGTGCAAGTTCATTATTTTCTTAATTGCTCCCTTTCGGCTACTGGGACCATTTAGGGGTTTCAACGCATTGCATATTTATTTTTATTACATGGATGATCGGGGGAAGTTGTTTTGTTGTTTTGAGAAAATCAACGACTAGCGATTCAAAAATATGAATTAATTCTGCCAAGCCAATGAGATGCTTCTAACACTTTATATATTTATTTATGTAATTTGATAATAAGTGTTTTCTAAGTGAATTTAACTAAAATAATAGTATATATTTAAGAGCTATAATAATATAATAATATATAATAAAGAGCTATACCCTATTTTCATAATTAGTCTAGTGTAAAAATCATCATACTAAAACATAGTCTATAAAGCTAGCATCATATTAATATATAAAGCTAGCCACTCACTTCCGTTATATCGCCTGTTTACCACTCTTTCTCGTTGATTGGTTAGAGTGAGAGGAAGCGGAGTGAGATAGGGAAATTTAAAACTTTAATTCAGAGAGGGAAATTTAAAATTTTGCAATTGCATAATAATAATAAATTTGATCATTTGCTCGCCGAAAACGAGTAAGGGGGTCCAGGGGGCGCAGGCCTCTGGCAAATGGCAAAGCCCGCCTTTGACTTGTTTAATTAAAATAAAGAAAAATAATGAAAAATTAATCCAAATTTTGTTTATAAATAACAAGAACTGGACTGGCAACAAGATAGTATTTTTCAATGTTTGGGGCACCAAGTAGTAGATTTGAACATAATTGCCGGTCCCCACAATTTGATGTGGTTTTGAGGCCGTACATTTAAATTTATAAAGGGAGAGAAAGGAGGGGAAGGGGATAGAGGGGACCACCGCAGCTGGCGGCAAGATAGTACTTTTCAGGGGACTAGAGAGGATCACCGCAGTTGCTGACAAGATAGTTTTTTCATTGTTTGTGCTTTCTAAAAGATTCGTAAACATATCATGGATGTTTAAATAGATTTTAATCAGCATCTCTTTAATAAAAACAAAAATAGATGACAAGGATATCACGTGACTTTCCTATAACACGCTAGCTGGCAATATGCGATAGTTTACGACAGCGATATGACATCGAAGAGAATATAATCCATTTGAACTTCAAAAATGTAAAATAAAAATATGGAATTGTATCCAAATTATTTGAAAAAATATTTTAGAGTCCTGAAACTTTTATTAAAAAAAATATTTTTTCAAAAAAAGATTGTAACTCTTTATTTCAAATTATACGAGCCACAAAGCCCGCCTTCGGCGAGATAACTAGATAGTTTAATATAGATTTTGGATTCAGAGGGTTCATTTGGATATCAGAATAGATATAAACGCATCTTGATTTTTTTTTTTAATAATTTGGAGGCAAGGGCGGATCCAGAGGTATTTCTCGAGGGGGGTAATCTGGTGTGACTCGTCGCACAGCACACTATTTTTTCTTAATTTCGGTAATTTAAAGGCGCCTTCTGTACTTGTTTGCCAGAATATAAATACAAATCAAATTTTTAAGTATTAATTTTTAAAATTTTACATTAAAAATAATTTTTTTTTTCGAAAAAAAGTACCGTTTTTTTCAAATCTCGGGGGAGGGGGATAATTACCCCCTTTATCCCCCCCTCCCTTGTATCCCCCTTGTTTGGAGACCAATAGGATTTATTGGGGGACGAGCAGCGAACTTCTTTAATCTAGCACGAAGCGAGACCTATAGGTATAGCCAGAGCGTACCAAAATTGTTTAAATAAAATCATGTGAATTTTTAGGATATTTCATACTTTTTTTTTATAAACAACTCTAACGATTTTGATTATAATAAATAAAAGTTATGCTACAATTAATAGATTAAATAAAATATCATGTTCTCCTCAAATTAAAAAAAAAAGACAAAATTTTATAATTATACAAACAATCACATCACACTACTTTTGATTGCCAAATGAAAACGAAGAGAAAGTCGTGTGATGTCTGTTAGTCACACCGATTTTTTTTTTATCTTTTACACTTTAAGGATTTCTAATTAGAATTCTCTATTAAAAGACTTAGACCTTAAAGGGTAAAAGAAAATTTGTTTATTCATAAAATCTCGATTTTGAAAAAACTTTGATGGTCTTTTTTTTTTTAACTAGCTATTATTTTTTTCAAATTTTTTTTTTTTTACTATAAATCAAAAATTTGATTAATATTTCCTTAAAACTGAACAAGTCAAATTATTTATCATTCATTATATTACATCATGATGATATATTTTCTTTATACCATTTTGATAATATTTGTGTAATCATTTATCTGGGTGATTTTTTTTTTCTTTACGTCAACTGCCTTTAAAAATCAGAACAGATTTAAACAATACTGTTTATTTATCAGTGATTTGGCACAAAAGCACTATAAATTTCTTTGAATAACATCTCGTATGAACAAATTTTTTCCGTCAGCTTTCATTGTAAGATTTAGAGATTTTTCCAATTATAAATTAGTGAATTTATGAACAAATAAAAAACAAAAAAGTTTTGCCTACGATCCTCACCTCACATCAAATTTCACATCTCAGATCGTATAACTACAGTCAATTACATGGGCGTCCGCAGGGGGGCAACCAGGCACTTGCCCCCCCTCCCCAAAATTAAATGATACAAAAAATGTATAAAACAAAAAAAAAAAAAAATACAAAAAAAAACTTTCTCCAGTATACATCCACCTTTCCGGGGTGAGAAAGCTTTAAATACTAAGAGATGTATAACATTATTAATATCAAAGTACGTTTTTTTTAACTCATCTGGAAGTGACTTGCCCCCCCCTGCAAAAAATCCTGCGGACGCCCTTGGTCAATTAATAACCCCATTCTTCGAAGAAATAATTAGGAGAAAGTTTACCACTTTTCTTTTTACCAATATCCCTTAAAATGCTGTAATATCCGTGAATTTAGGATGTATTTTCCATTCTGACAACCCTATTGAATTGTTAAAATTTTTAAGGGTTTTTCTTTTAATGGATCAAAGCGATTTTGCTCTTGAAAAATAATTTGAAACACGCTTTTTACTTTGATACTTCATAGGAATGATGGGAGAAATGGTTGCCTTAGTCTAAATCAACGTTTTCCAAACTGTGAGGCGCGCATCCCTAGGGGGAGGCGCGGACTAGTCCTAGGGGGGCGCGGACTAGTCCAAGGGGGGGCGGACTAGTATCAGGGGGCGGACTAGTCCAAGGAGATCGGACTAGTCAAGGGGGGGCGGACTAGTCAAGGGGGGGGGCGGACTAGTCAAGGGGGGGCGGACTAGTCAAGGGGGGCGGACTAGTTCTGAGGAGCGAATATTGTACAAGAGCAATTTTCCAAATGATTGCTAGTTTAATGAAATAAAGCCGCAGTGGCACCATCAGTAGGACGGAATTTTTGCGGCTCGTATTAGTTTTTAATTTAAAAAATAAATAAATATGAATAAATAAAAAAATATTTTTATATAAATTTATATGTTTTAATATTAAAAATATTTGTTTTTTGTATTATTTTATTAAATGGGGGGGGGGGGGGTGGCGCATATGACTAAATATTCTTAAGGGAAGGCGTTGCTTAACATAAGTTTGGAAACCATTGGCCTAACGTAAGACTCATTCTGAAAATTATATGTGTAAAACCCAAAGGCGGATCCAGGGAAGTTTTTCAGGGTTTTAATTTTTCTGACTAGACGCGAAGCTCGCCGAAGGCGGCGGCACAGCATTAATTATTTTATTTATTAAGATTGGATTAG